>JARVGP010000773.1:0-30332 GCA_029876185.1 Mansonella ozzardi | reverse complement strand
TTTGCGGTGAGCTAAACAGTTTTTGATTTGCGGTGAACTAAATAGTTTTTGATTTACAGTGAACTAAACAGTTTTTGATTTGCAATGAGCTAAATAGTTTTTGATTTGCGGTGAACTAAACAGTTTTTGATTTTCGGTGAGCTAAACAATTTGATTTTCGAAGTTTCGTATAAATCTTTAGTATTATGTAAATGTATGTGTTTCGTATGAATGCTCTCATGTAAATTAAAACTATTTATGAATTTTATCAGCTAACATCTTTTTACCAAATCATCCGACAGGTTATAATTAATGAAAGAGTAATTAATTATAATTAATGCTCAGTTAGAATTAAGGAAATTGGTGGTCAGTTCAATGCCTTCCTTGTTTCAAAAACCTGAAAAATAGTGATATCTGGAGCATGTCTAGATACTCTAACTAGAATCCATCATTATTGTTTCGGAAAACGAAAGGGAGTGGTCATTCCTGTTTCACTTCGCAAATATCACCACTGGAATTCGGAGTAACGGATGCGTGAGATGCCGATTTTGCACAACGTCTGACTGACATAGAGCTATATATGTATGTGAGTGGACATGCATGTGTGCATCTTTGCTAAAAGGAAGGTCAAATCAAATCGATTGAAATGACCTCTCCGAACTTTAAATTCTTTGTGATTCACTTTTTGTTACCAATTTCTAAAGATAGCGCAGTTGGATAGTACTGTGTTCAATTTTTTCCTGTCTATTTTTCAATTACTTCATTTCCGGATGCTCTTTTATATCATTTTACACTTCTGTTTTATGAAAATTTTCATTAAAATATGTTTGTTTTACTTTAATATATCAGATCAGAAATGGATAGTGATCATCATCATCATCGTCATCATCATCGTCATCATCATCATCATCATCATCATCATCATCATCATCATCGTCATCATCATCATCATCATCGTCATCAATTCAGTTGTTAGAAGCCACGGATTCATTGAAAAACATTCGCGTAGAATTTCTATCGGTCCATTTATTGCTTTCACATTCTTCTGTATTATGTCGTTAAAAAATTATTTCAGCATTTTTTTTTTGCTTAGATTCAAATTGGACTTAATATTAATTGGCTTATCAAAGAAGGATGTATATTTTATGTGACAAAATTTTTCATATCCTAACTTGTTGAGGTCATTCAAAACTGAAATTTGCATATATATTTTGCAATGTTATTTTCGGATTAGCTGTTTCATTCTTTCATTCCTTATTAATTCTCAATTTATTTATTTATCGGTTTGTGTTTTTTCTTATTCATTTCGTGAACGCTTCATTTTCTTTCATTCAGTTCGTTTATTTTAACAAAAAGGAATGATGGGAGATTTCGATGTACTCACTAGCGACCAAGCTAATATGCTACGTCAATTCCAGGTTGAATTTGTAATATTCACTGTATTAGTTACTTTTCAATCTATTAAAATATACTGTCATATTACTTGATTGTTCTTAAATAATGGAATCTCTGTTTCAGGAAGTCACAAATATCCAAGATGAACAGATGGCATTAGCAACACTAGCATCGTTGAATTGGGACCTACTGAGGGCTATTGAAACACAAGTATGTAATGAAAGTGATGATATAGATCCAATGGAAATTGATAATTCAATCGTAATAGAACATCACGATCAACTTATACGTCCTACAGCCGTGTGCGCTGCAGAGCTTAAGAATCGGTACGTTTACTATTGTTTGATACTTTCGATTTTAGAGGGGTGCAATTTCATGCCAATTTGTAGTATGAGTAGTTGTGATTTTTCCAAAGTCACTATCTTCATATACCGAACAAAAATCAGTCTCTTCATATACGGAACATGTAATAGTCATAGTAATCACGTGCACAAAAAAAAACGTGGTATGTATCAATGTTCAATGTAAGTTGAAAAGAGTAAGATATTACAGATTTTGCAATAATATTTAATTGTCATTTTGCAGACCAAGTTATAATACGGTAGTGAATGAAAATGGAGATCCGGATTTTACTTTTGATCGTTTGGCAGCTGGCGGCTCGCTAGAAAAATCAGATAGCAACCAAGGCTCTCCCCATGACAAGGGTTTTATTTTTTTCTAAAATGATAAGTAGGCCAACATCATAAAATTTACGGTGCTTTACTTCCGGGTGCTAATGCTAAAATCTCTGTTAATAATTGCATAATCTGTCAATTGAAATCAGTAGTAATTTTTTTGAAACTCGGATCATTTTGTAGTGATCTATATTAGTCACGTGCACAAAAGAAACGCGATTAAAGTGCATCAGTGTAAATTTACTAATCTTATCCGGCCTGAATTACAAAATCGAAAATTAAAGTTAAATAATTTACTTGGAAGTATTAATTTACATGAGGATTACAGGTTCGAAAACTGTGGAATGTTCGTCACGTGAAGTTCTGATGACAGCGTCATCAAGTAATAACATTAGTCCCCGCGTCACACGATCACATTCACATCGTACGGAGGAGTCGCAGTATGATGTTCCGCCTATTGATGCCATGCGCAGTTTTCTCATCGATACAGAGAACAGTGATTCTACCGATAACGATGGTAATGATGATGATGATGTTTACCGCGATGCTGTTCCTTTGGAACAGCTGAATGATGACGATGCGGTAATTTATTGTTTTACCAAATGAATTGTTAATTTTTGATTGAACTGTTTACTTTTTCATCTTGGAAGAAGTATTTGAAATTTGGATCTACTTCACATACGGCGAACAGCTATAGATATGATTTAGAACCTGTGTATCTCGGATGAATTGTTGAGGATTATTATTCGAGAACTGAGACTTTCATTTCCATAAAATAAATATAAAAATTCTGTTTTCAGAATTCGTCATTTCATGATGACCGTGTGCCATTAGTGCCTTCTGATTTCTCTTCTATTGATGAAGCGTTGCATAACTTTGTAACTGTTTTTGAGGCTAGGTAAGCTTTTATTCTTTTAATTTATTCTTTTATTCTTTTTTATTCTTTTATTCTTCTTTTTCTTTTATTATTTTATTCTTTTTTATCAGTTACCTTATATTTCTCCGTTATACATTTTATGCTGTAAATTTAATAATTCGATAATTAACGAGAAAGCTGAACTTTTGTTTTCTGCCGCTGATATATAACGTTATGTACAGGAGACGTAGTAAGTGGATAGCTATGTTTTTGTCAAAATTTTGTAGATTTATTTCTCACATTTTGTTTAACCACCCAGATTTATCCGACTTTGGTGTCAGTGAATTTAAACAAGTGTGTATGTGCTTGGAAAACAATATGATCTTAGAAAGTGTAGAATTCAAAATCCTGAATGTGTTGCTGAACTCATGTGTAATGACAGTGCATTTAAGGTACGGTGAAAATCATCCACCGTTCTATTATGGTTCTTTGCAAGTTGCGTTACGTGAGGCACTGGAGGCACCAGGACGGCCGGTTGCAGAGCGTCGACCTCTTGCCGTCTATTTACATAATGATCGGGCTATCGCTTGCAACATTTTCGCGAAAAATGTTTATGTTTCATTTTTTGTAATTCATTTGGACAAAAATGGACTGTATTCTTAAGGCGTATATTCAATGTTTTTTTCGTATGTCATTTTGGATCCATTTTACGTTCATACTATGAATTTAGCAATATTGATTATTTGCCATGAGGTATATCATTCCTCGATCAAATTACCTTGGGTACTGCGTTTCCCTCAAATATTATTTACTGAAACTGTGTTTATAACTTTGAATACTTGAGAAGTTTCTTTATTGGTCACTTCATCCATGTATTTATAGGGAAACAATGGATACTGATTTCAGTAAATATTATTTTCAGGTACTTTGTTCGGAATTGGTTTCATCTCTTCTGAAAGGACAGTTTATAACATGGCCTTGGGATATCACACAAAAAGAGAACAGGCTTAAATTGTTTGAATGGATCGATATGTTGAACGTCCGCGATATAAGACGAACGTTGGAGAAGTATGTATTTCGTCAATCTAACTTATTCTTTACGCTGTTCATGATATTTCATATTTTCTATACATATTCAATAATTCTATTAAAATTTTCTTTAATGATAGGATTTTATGATGGTAGTTTTAAGTAAAATGATATGGAGAAAATTCAAAACAATATTATACATTAAATCCAGCTAGAGTGAAATTTAGTTAAATTTAAATATTTAAATTAGTTTAAAATTAAATATTTTATTCAGATTTCCTGATGAGCGATTTCCTCTGCTGGTGGTTATTATCAAGGAAAAAAGTGTTATCCTACCAGTAAGTGTCGCTTGGGGTAAGTCACATGCCTCGGATATTGGAGTTTATAAGTATCTTTCAGTTCAGTTATGTTCTTGAAGTTTTCAGTTACAATTTGTAGATATATTTGTTGTCAGGATGCGATGGACCGGAGCAAGTAGTCAACAAACTAATGGAGGGACTGGAAGAATATCAACGTATCAAGAGTGCTGAAGTTACCGAAGAAAGAGAACGCATTGAAAGGTGAATCGATGATAATTTTCTCATTGCCTTCCAACATGTATGTACATAATTTTTTCCATATTCTGCCGATAAAACAAAATGATGGGGCATGAATCCTTAAAGTTATCATATTTTTAATTAGTTTTTCATAACAAATTTCTTCTTTAAGAGAAAAAATACGTGAGGAACAGACAAGAGAGTATGAGCAATCGCTAGCACAAGATAGAGCTCGTCAGGAAAGACTTGAACGTGAAAAGAAAGAACAAAAGTGAGTTGTTTCATTTCTTCTGTTTTCTAAAAGAACGTTACATTGGAATAGTGTAAATTACAGAGCTGAAGAAGAACGTCGAGCAAAAGAAGAACAAGACAAAACAAAGCGTTTGCAAAAATTGGCAGCAAGTTTGCCAATGGAGCCAGCGGCAGACGAGGCAAATATTGCCGTAGTACGAGTTCGTTTTCCTGATGGAAAAATGCTCTTACGAAGGTGAAAAAAAAATGAACTCTTTTTTTTTTACTGAGAATACGCTTTATATAGTTAAACCACATATTATAAGGAGAGAAAATGCATTAGAAGCAAAAACATTGTCGTTTCTTTGTGAGTTGTGTGAGGATCAAGTTTTCCGTTCATTTATAACATGCAGTTAGTATCAAACGAATTCTCAGATTTCGTATGAGTGAACCGCTTCGTAACATAACGATCTTTGTTGAATCAAAAGGATATAGTTTGGATACACATCGAATTTGGACCTCAGATGTACCAATGAAAAATGTGGTATGCTTTTAGGAATCTTCTCCGTCACACTTGCTAATTGAATTAAAATTTTGACATGATAGAATAACACAAAACAATATTCTAGTCCTTCCTGTTTCTCGTTTTAATTTTTTGATCTCCTTTGTATAGTATGATTTTTATTTCCTTGGATTAAAAATAACTATATCATAAATTAAGAGTAATTTCATAAACAGGTCGAAGCATATGATCTCAACCGTTCGTTAGAGGACATTAATTGGCCAGTTCGGGAGCAGATCACTGTGGACGAAAAGTGAATAACGAAATAGTAGCATTTGGTAACGTTGCTGTAGTATCTCCCTCTCTCGACTTTTCATGCAATGTTTTATTTAATATGATCACCTATCTTCACTTAGTTCAGTTTTTGATATATCTTAAAACAATAGCAACAAGAGTAACAAAACCACCAGTCAAAGTTGTTACACTACTAACAGCATATCGTTCAACTGTTTCTAAATTTTTATTCAGGTTTTGTTA
Organism: Mansonella ozzardi; assembly: GCA_029876185.1. NCBI lineage: Eukaryota > Metazoa > Nematoda > Chromadorea > Rhabditida > Onchocercidae > Mansonella > Mansonella ozzardi. The sequence goes on along the minus strand of JARVGP010000773.1, from coordinate 24,593 downwards.
GACATAAATGATGTTTTTTTTTGTTCAGATTTTGATATGTTTGAAATTCTGTAGTCTATTATCAATATCTGTTAATGAGAAAAGCGCTCATTCTATCCTTTGCTAAGCTCACGTTTCTTTCCTACTTTTTCTAATTAGGAATTAATGGCTTAAATGATTTGTTTAATTGACTGACTTCAGTGGCACTTGTATTAATTCCTCGGAACTTTAATTAATGTTGCTCCTTTTTAGAAATTCTTTGAAAAGTTTCCTTTTGTTCACAAAAGGATTTATACCTAAGTTCACAAAAGGATTTATACCTAAAAGTTTTTACTTATAAAAAAGACAGGATAAAGTTTTTTCTAGCTTTTAAAGAAAAAATTTTCTTTTTTTTTTCACTCATCGTTTCTATTAGATTAAATAACAATTCTAAGTAGATCTCTTTTATTAGCAATATGATAAGAATTTTTGAGGAGAAACTTAGATGAGCACCGCAAAATACTTGGGAGAAGCACAAGCAAATTGTTGACGCAAAATCAGAAAGCAGATTATGCAGGAAATCTAATAAGAGTTCTATTTCATGCTGTTTAAATCTATTCCTTCTTGCACCATTTCCCAAAGTGGGCTCACTAGCGGCAAGATCTGCTGCGTATAAAATTTCATCTTTAGCTGTAAATTGGTCAAGGCCAAATCTGTTGTTAGCAAAAAATTTAGTGGAGGTAGCGAATGAATTATAAATCGCTTAAAAGTGCACTTTTTCGTTTCAGGATTGTTTGTTTTTATTTTTTGCATTGTCTAGAAGCTTTTTTATATAATCAAATGCACATGAAACTAGAGCATTCGAAACTTCAGTACCATCTAAAGAGCAGTTGGAATTTCTTAAATGTAATTCTACAGAACAGAACTTCAAATGAAATATCCTGATTATCTGACTGTTCATTCAGTTGTGCATTTGCCTAAAGTCTTGGTATATCAAATAGTAATTATTTTTAAGTTATAATCTTTTGCTATTCTCTTGATGGTCATTTTTATGTTTCTCCTTAGCATTTTTTTTCTTTCTTTATGACATTTTCGAACTCTCTGTTTGCCTAGAATTTGAATATGTTGAAGAATATACTGTTTATATGTGAATCACTCATAGTCATCATCATTGCTTGTGTTTTTAAAATGTAAAATGTATGTCTTTCAGTGATTTGCCGATTTATGAGGTTATGAGGACATACTTGCATTTGTGTATGCTAAGTCTTTTCATCTCGTTTGATTTCAGATTTCTGTTCTTTCTCTAATCCGAACGATAATTTTATCAATTAATTTCGCCAACTGAATATAATTGATGTAAATAAATTTTATCATTTTGCAACCATGTAGCCATCCAATATAGTACATATTAATTGATAAAATATTAATCAAATTTTCGAAGATATAATTTTAGTTTAATTTCTTACTTTTTATTGTCAGATATTTTCACAAAAAATGAGCGCACCGAAAATTTGAAAAAGCGGAGCTTTCTTTTGTAATTTTTTGAACATATTAAATGTGGTTAGCATTGCATGTGACAGCATAGAACAATTTTCATTTCTCTTCGCAAAATATACAAATTTAGCGACGATTGAAAAAGGATTTCTACGCGTCATTTAATGTCATTTTGCTGAAAGGACGGTGTGGAAAAAACTTTATTTCGATGAATTTATTCTTTGTTCTACGCATCATTGGATTATGTTTGATGCTTCTTGCTTCAATATTCTTCTGTTATGTACCATATCACCGACTGGCTATTATCAAGAAGAAGCTTGAAAATATAAGTGCTCTTAATGTCCGTTACGTGGATCTATTAAAGAATTTGTTAAATTTAACAAATTGCAAGCAAATATCCTGGAGTATTTGGGATCAATGTACTGCTGAAAAATTAAGTGTAACACGTCAACGTGAATTACCATTTGCAAATTGTCAATTAATATATGAAAGTATGTCTTGTGATTGTAATGATAAATTAAATGAGAATATTCAACAAATTGATGACCATTCTTATATTCGTTATGGTTGTATTCCAGGATCTAATCAGCAATTAGCTGTGTTATTAATTAATTCAACAATTGTTAATGTTACTACAAAGGAATTATCAGGCGCAATTTTAGAACCATGTATTCTTCATAATTGATGCTATTATTAATTATTATTTATTAAAAAATAAAGAATTTTTATCTTCCTCGAAAATCAATACTACTACTACTACTACTACTGCTACTGTAATTCATTTTGTCATTGAACATGTAAAATTTTAATTATTTCAACAAAAACAATATAAATTCGCATAACCTTTAAACTCTTCCAAATATGGCTACTTGAAAATTTTTAAAAAGTTCACATGAGTATAGCCATCAGTCAGGAACATATCAATCTCAGAAATATCATTTTTCAAGATTTCTAACTCGGATAGTTTTGCGGATAAAAACACATAAAATTTATTTAAAAATTTGATAATTGCACAATATTGACTGACAGATCACTTACCATACTAGAATCTGAAATTAAAATTTCAATAATAATATTATGCAATATTATGGTGATAATACAAAATTTACATATTACATATAAAGATAAAGTGAATAATGTGTAGCATAGAGCAGATAAAATTCCCTTACTTCTCATTAAAAACAACCATTCATTCAATTTTGTTTCGTTTTATTTTAAATTATGTAAATTTTTTAAGCAGTGTATATAAATTTTAAATGTTCATTCAATGCTTTTATTATACTCCATTTTATCCGCGCGAGCTGATGTACAATTTACGGCGCAGAAAGACTCCAATAAATGATCAAGTAGCAGATGTGGTTGACGCGAAAATTCCATTAAATTTACATCAAATATTCGAAAAAGTGACAGCTCAAGTAATGATAGAGCCAGGAATAATTTTTGAACTTAAACGACGAGTTACCGAATATCAGCAATGGATTTTTGATGAACAAAAAAAAGCGGAACAAATTTTAGCAGAAAGGTAGTTTTAATTTTAAATGAAAGAGAGAGAAATGAAAATACAGCATTCCTTTTTGCTGTTTTCTTATTGAATATAATGAAAAAATTAATACTGACATCTTTTGTATTAATTATATTAGACATCAAATGCAAATATAAAAGAAGAAAGTGTGAGAAAAATTTGAAAGATATTAGAAATGAATTATGAGCAAATGAAGAAAAGAGGAACAAGTTTGAGAAATATCAGGAATGAATTAAAAGCAAGAAGAATGAAAGAGGAAAAAAGTTTGGGAGATATCAGAAATGAATTGAGAAATCAGTAGTATGAAAATAGTACCATATTTCAAATTATTTTTTGTTATTCAAATTATAATTCGTTCAATTACTTTTTTATAATCAGTCATGCGATGTAGTTGTTACAATATTTATTATATACCTAATACCATTTGATCAATTATTTATTTGATTTATGTTAAAAATATACTCAAAGTTACAGTGGCTATGTGTCACCAAGAACACCAGCACAGATTAATATTTGGCCGAATGATTTCCTAAATCTTCTTCAAATGACCAATGAAAATAATCAAAATCTTGAAAATGACGAGTGCTATACGATTAACCTGACCAAAGAAAAGTATAATTAATGATAAATAAAAAGTGAAAATTTAAATGACCAGTGGATTTATTGATCTGTGAAACTGGGCAACTTTTATTTTAGATGATTTGTTTACTGCAATACGCTCTTTGACCAGATAGATCAAATTTTCCGTTAAGAAGCAATCAAATAAGCATTTATTGAATCTGTTAAATTATTTCAGGATGCGCTCCAAGTCCGATTCATCTCGATATTGTAAGATGAATTCATTGTTATCCAATAATGATTGCAGTAATCTATCTCCTCTATCAGATATAGTACCATTTTTATGTCATCATTTTGTTGACATCATTGTCTTTTATTAATTTGTTAATAACATATATTCAATTTTTTGAAAGTCACCCATTAATTATTATTTCCTAATTATTTATTGTCAATATCATTAATTGATATTATTGAATAGCTTCAATTTTATTTAAGATTTAAAATTTATTTATTGTCTTTAAAACCTGTTATTATTCAATTATTATGCATTAATTGTTCAATTTATTATTAATTATCCTATACATATATGACTTATTTGACACTTCTGCCTTTGTTAGCCGTTGAAATTCACAGCACACATACTTCCTTTTATCTTTTTCCACTATTAACAACAAATTATACTTTTTTTCTAATTACAGATAGCAAGAAGTGTGCGTGATTTTTGTGCCAAACGGACAGCTAATGCAATTTGCCAGAAAAAAATATTATTGGAATCAGTAGCCGAAAAGACGCGAAAGTAACACCAAACATTACCTCGCATAATCTTTACTAATTTAAAAATAGCAACAACTACTTTTATAATTTTTTAAATCGGAAAAAAGCTTTCATAAAAATAAAAGAATTTGATAAATAAGTAGATTTCGAGAAGAAAGCCATCGTCGTGTGAAGCAACGTAAGAAGGAACTTGAAAAAGAAGATGAAAAACGACGAAAGCAATCATTAGTCAGATGGAAACAACGGGTAATTTAATTGCAAAAATACCTACTAGAATATTTACAGAAGTTTTAACTACGTGACGCATCAATAATGTGACAAAGATTGTTCTTTTATAATTTATTAGAATCTGTAAGATACATAGCATCAACGTGACGCGTGAAGCATGCATTCTGTTCACGTACATTAATATTTTCCTGCTACAATTTCAAATAGATTTCTGAAAGCATTTTCCAGTGCTAGCTAATTATCAATCATATTATTCTGATTTCACTAAATAGAATGTTAATGATTTCATGGGATGATCTGCTCAGTATATTTATGGATTTTTAAAATTATTAAGTTTTTTTAGGATTATTAAAGATTAAAATATTACAGTATATTCATTGTTTGGTTTTTTGCATAGCAATGATCGCAAAAAACTTTCGTTCCGAGGAACGTATTAAAATGATAGCTACTGTCCATTTGTTTTCTTTAATCCATTTATTTGGTGATATTACGCAAGAATCATTTGAATGGAATGCAAAGATGCTTTTAGCTTTAAAAATCAGTACTTCTTGATAGTACTTTCAGGCTCCTAAAAATGCAACAAGTAGAGAATATGAGCATCATAAATTTTCTGGCACATCCATTGCTAAACGTACGCGAAATGCTCGTGGCTTAAACTCAATTGCTAAACAACTTCGTAGTAAAGGAACGGTAAGATAAGAATTTTCTCTATAATAGTATATTTATGGTGAAAAAGTTTAGGTGTTACTTAATTGAATGAATTAAATTTTAAGTAATTGATCGATGAATCATCAATCTGAATGAAGATCTTGTTCTATATTTTATTAAATAATGGAAAAATAGCTTCACAGATGATAGAAGAAACAGTACCAATGAATATCATAAAAGGGCGCCGAGGAAGAATTAAAATGGAAAAGAAAAAAACACCGATGACAACTGACATTTCAGTATCATTATTAAACAATAATGATGACAATAATTAATAGGAGTAACAAATAAATAAAAATAATTAGCATAATAGCAGTAATAATAATCATAGTAATAAAAATAATGACAACACAGATAATAAACGAAATAAGGAAAAGTTACTTACCAGAAAAAGAAAAAACCAAATGATAAATTTCATTCTATTAAAGAGTTATGTCTTAATATATGATTAATTTAAGCTAATTAAATGTTTTTTCACTTGAAACACTTTTTAAAATTCTTTTCTAAATCAAGACAACTTTGATTTAACTGATTATATTCCCAGTCAACAAGCAGAATGTCAACATTGTAGATTGTAAAGTCTGCTTTAAGAAATTTTAGCATAATAAATTAGATATTTACTTCGTCTTTCCATCGCTCAAGCAATTTAAATTTAAAAAAAGAACAAGAAAATTAAATATATGTATTCAAAAGTGATTCATCATATCTTTCGAAATTATCACACTATAGTTTCAGAGACTATTTCATGAAGATAACGATGATAACGATAATATCGATGATCATGATGATGTGAATCATACAGCTCTCCAGTTGAAAACCGATGCTAGTCCAATTGTTTTTTCTAAATTTGTTAATTCGGAACCAGCGATATTATCTAAACTTGAAACTACCATTTCTGAACCAATCAGCACTGAGGCGACGTTTCTGTCTAAATTTAATTACAATGTTCCAAAATTGAGCGATGAATCACCACCGCCACTAACTGCAATTTGCAATTCTCCAAAGCATGCAAAGCAGAAACACTCAGATATTGAACTTGTGAGCGTATCGAAAACACGTAGCACATCACAACAATCACAATCTTTTTCGGCAAAAAATTCATCAAAACAAAACGATGATACTGATAAATCACTTCCAATAAGTTTAACATCCATTAATACTGCATCAATTTTGGAACGTACTCGTCCCGGTGGAAAAAATATTAATATTGTGCCACAGCGGTCTACGTACGTGATTCATCAAGATGAAATACGTGAAGTTGAAAATGATGATGAAACGCATCAAGATATGATGAAATGTTCAACATATTTGATTCATGATATGCAAGAATATGCGCAAAACAACACGAATGATGATTTACGCATAATGTCAATGGATCTAAAATCATCTTCATGTCAAACAAAATCCACGACAGCATGTGCAGATGATAATATCATAAAAGATACTGGTGAGAGACGTGGAAAAGCGACAAGCACAAGATTTCCAAGCCGAGTAACATTGGATGCGTTAGTAAGACAAGAATATACCAGGCTAGTAATTGGCACTTTAAAACACAAATTCAATGATCAAAAATTTATTTTTATTAATTAAATTTAGCTTGCAAATACAATGAAATTTTAATAATTTTGATGCATTTGTCAAATACTTTTTTTTAATAGAAAATTAATGCAAATTGCAAATAAATTACCGTCAGTTTTCCCGAACATCGTGATAAAAAATACATGGAAATTAAATAAAAATCATTAGCTGTTCACGAATAAATGTTTTCTTCCTCGCAACAAACAAAAAATGTAAGTATTTAGAATGTCGTCTAGAGAATGTAATCATTCAACGAATGCCGAGGTGAGGAATGACAATGAAGTAACAGACTGCGATATTTATGATCAGTCATCCAGTGATCTGACCGATCCCAGTGATAACCCACGTAAGAAAATTCCATCCTGGGCTAAAGGTAATGTTTTTATAAGGAACAGCTGATTAAATAATTCAAAAATTATGTCAGAATATTCAAATGGTTTAAATCAACACAGAAAATTTAAAAGATTTACAAAAGTAATAAAGCAAACCATTTGTGTGATAGAAAATAATTGGACAAACATTTTTTTTTTAATACCATCTCGGTACTAAAAATAAACATAAAAATTTTATAAAATTGCATGATTCATCAAATTTTAAAAGATTTTTGCAATAATACTTGTATTTTTAAATCAATTTACAGATGAGAATTTACAACAAATTCTTGTCAAGCAACAAGTATGTCTTTTCACTGATACTGATGCTTTGTTTGGTAAGATTCGTTTACCTGAGATGCAGAAAATATTTGGTGACAATGTACGACAAATGTCACGCAGCTCATCAGCTTTCTGGGAATCGCCAATTTGGAATCCGCGTATAGGTTACAGCGCTTATCAATTTAACTTTCAACAAGATGAAAAGTACGACTGTAATAATGTTCGACGTTCGCAACGTGTAAAGAAAGCTATCTCATATACTTCATACTTCTGATTACGATCTACAAAATATATATATACTTATAGTAAATGATACAGTAATGATATGCTAAACGAAATATACTGCATTTTCATGCGATCCATAATATACAGAAGTAATTAGAGTTATTACCAACTCAATTGCGCTTAACATCAACATTATTTTTTTCTTTGAATCAAAAATATGACAAAAATACATTAATTTGGTTCGAAATTATTTCTCAATAAAGTATGAAACAAATTAATAAAGTGTTGTTAATTAGGTTCCCATAAATTCATCTGACATAACAATAAATTAGTTAATTAATTAATAAGTATGTAATTTTCTCGTTTTTCGAATGTTAATGAAGTACAAAAAAATAAGGACAAAAAAATTGTCCGTAAGTGATTTGAAACTGATACCGATGACTTATTTGTTAATGATTACTATGCATAAATCATGTATGATTAAAGGAGAAAGGAAATTGGAAAACATCCTTATTGGTTTTATTTACATAACTCATCAAATGGTATAAACTATGAATAGTTCAAACTGGTCCAAATATAAAATGATCATACAATACAAATAAGAGGGCCAGGAATATTAGTTTCATTCTTGAAAATCCATTAATCAAAACACTTCAAATAATTTTTGATTGTTTAAAGTTTAATTAATTTAAAAAATTTTTTAGTTAATTGATAAATTAACGGAATATCAGTATCATAAAAAAGAAATTCAAATGCTACAAGGCAGAATAAACAGTTTTATAGCAGGAAAGCACTTTTTTAAGCGAATGACACGACAAGCAGGAAAGTACTTTTTTAAGCGAATGACACGACATTTACAAATCTTATTCAAGCAAGCATTAGATAGTCATCAATTATCTTAATTTCCATCTTGATATTTGTCAATCACTAGCGTTAGCTCATCATATATATATATATATATATATATATTCTCTACTATTAACTTTAATTTACAATCAAAAAAATGATAAATGTGATGAATTTCTTTTAGCAAATTGAAATCACAAAATTTTAACCAAGTTGAACAGAATGAAATAAGTATTTTTAGGATTTGAGAAAATTTTAATTGAATATTACAACATCCTATCATTTAATTGATCATACTGATATTCCAGTGATCATATATTTTTTCGTGCTTTTTTTATTTTTAAAAATAATATCAAAATTTCTAAATAAAACGAAAAAGAAATTGCAATTGAAATTGAACGGAAAAACGTTTTTAAATATTAAAATTTTCGTATGATTTTAAAGTAATTCTTGAAGAAATTGTACAGACAGTGAAAAAATATCAGCTGATGAGCAGAAAAGTTTAAACAAATGAGACGAAATGGTACAATGAATGAGTATCAAAAGTAACTTGCCCGAATTTATAATTTGTTACAAATTGTATACATTTATGATTATACGTGAAGTAAAGGAAGAGAAGCAAAAGCAAAATCTGAAATACAGCGAAACGAAATTCACAAATTTTTCACAAAAACTCTTCATTTGCGTAAAATTTATTTTAATTGCAATAAAGTTAATACTCTTTGTCAGAGTGCATTAAGTTTTAATTATTTCTTACCTCATTTAGCTCATTTACTTTAACTTAAATAATTATATATTACTTAACTTATGTAAGACAATCATTTCATTAAAATTTGACGCATTATAAATGTTATTTTTTACTAATTTGAATTTGCAAATTTTTCAAAAATAAATTTTCAAATAATGAATAAGTGTGTCTATTGGGCCTGCTGTAGCAATGCACAAATTATAGTGAAAGTAATTTCGCTTTTAAATTACTTTCATTAAATATCATTGCAAAAATACAGAAATTAATTAAACTGGAAAAATCTAAAGAAGCATATTTGCCTTCTTTGGAAAGTTAGGCAATTAAAGTAATTGCCAATAATGATACTTTTCGACAATTAAGTTCTAAAATATATGATGGATTAATTTAATTCTCATTAACTACTATTGTCATTATCATTGTAATGTCATAAAGATAATTCGTGTTTCATTCATCAATTGATGAAAATGAATTATTTTAAACAACAAAAAAAACTAAAAGCTCAATATTTTTGTTTAAAAAGGAAACTTTTTTTTCTTCATTTTTCGTTCATCGTTTCATTAACAATATTTTTTCAATTATTGCACTGCATTCATAAAAGATGAATGAAACGAAATGAAATTGACATAGTCACGTCTTTGAAGTACAAAATTCACGTGTACGCTGCTGATCATACAATCTGATCACGCAAGTGAAAAAAATCAATCTTTAGATATTTACTGCTAAAACAAAATTAAACAAGATAAAAAACTACTAAATAATTAAGAAAAAGAGCAAAGAATAAAAAGATGGAAAATCATGAAAGATGAAAAGGATTTTTTACACCATATATGAAATGAATTTAAGAAGTAAACAACATGTAAATACGCAAATGACAGTATTAAAGAAATTGTTAATTAGTTTAATGGAAAAAATAATGATAATTAATAGCCTAGAAAATTTTCAATTAATTGATTTGTTAACCCACTATTGCTTCATTATATTCTTCTTCGCCTTCCATCTCATTTTTTCTTCTTTTTTTTTTTAAATTATCCATTATTATTTTATTCTCGCCATTTCGCTAAATCAATTTGTGGTATTGCTGAGCATTGTGTAAGTTCTTCGTGCGGTACCAAAAATGCATCCTGTGAAATGGTGTCAAAATTATCACCATTGTTGCAAATGACACCAGCTAATGTGACTTTCTGGAATTCGGCTAACTGAGATGTCGTAAAAATACCAGGGTTCTCATAGTAAAATCTAAAATATAACATGAGATTTGTTAATTCTTTTATTTGAAAAAAAAATGTCAGAAGAAATGAAAAAAATCCAATAAAAAAAACAAGAAAAATTTGAAAATAATTCGAATAATTTATTAAAATTACGATGATTTATATTTACATTGTACATAACAATCCAAAAAAGTATTCAAAGTATTGGCATTTTTCAAAATTGCTTTTTCTTCCTGAGAATTGACAAAAGAGGTAAATCAAAAATTCGAATTAAAAGCATCATTTTTTATGAAATTACATTTATATTAGTGCATGTAATTAAATTGTATGCTTTATTAAGCAGAAACAAATGAAAAAAAAAACAATGAAATTGACTATTACCTGTCACCATCACGTAATCTCTTAAACTGATCACCAATTAAACATGACAACGTTGTTCCAACTAGACCACCAATAACTGGGTCTTCAACCATTGAACCAACATATAAATCAATATCATCTGAATGATTGGATAGAACTTTTTTAGCTCGTTTAATTTAGTCCAAATTAATTTCCACAAGATTTCAAGTAAAAGCGAAAAAAATTTCACAAAGAGAACAGAAAAGACATTGGAAAATAATTGAAAATGTTGAAGATTTTGATTAAAAATTTTTAATCTTTGAAAAATAAAATGTCTCAAGCAAAAGAAAAAAGTAAAGTGATAAATGTCAAAAAAGGCGAGATTCGAGAAATGAAATTTATGGCTTCTTTAAAAATTTAAAATAACTAAAAATGTGATGAGTCAAATTTAGGAAAAGTTAAATTTGGGAAAATAAATTACTAAAGAAAAACAAAACAAAGATACCGCGAAAATGAAATGATTAATGTAAAAATTTAATAGTTTCGAATTCTTTAAAATTTCGAGTTTTAACATTGAAATAATTAGCGATAAATTGAGAAAAATTGAGATAAATGAAAAATATAATTTTGTTAAAATTTTTTGTACGCTTGTTGTTAAAAATCCATAATATTTTAAATCTTTAAAGAATGGATTAAAAAAATTTAGTGGATTAAAAAAATAATCCATTAAAGCATTTAGTTGCTTAAGCTAATTAGTTAACGATTAATAAGAAAACAAACAGAATAAAAAACCGAAAAAGTTTGCAAACTTACTAACTGTCTTATAAACTCGTGCCAAACCACGACGTATATTTTTGTCTAAGATTTCATTTTTTAAATCTTCAAAATCATTCGCTAATGGCATTCCACAAAAATGTCGCCATTTATTATACGATGCTAAGCCATGATCACGTCCACGCTGAATGTTAACAGATCCGAGATCGGTGCTTAAATGAAATGTTTAATTAAATTACCCATAATGAAATTGACTTTACGTAAACAATCAATTTTTTTTTTATTTTTTTTCTTTTAGTTTTTTTGAAAAATAAAAAAAAGACCAAAACTTATTGAATGTAAGTTAATAAGAATTTTTTTGTTCAATTTCACGTGGAAGACAAATTTAATATCTGCAAACAAATTAATTAGTGTTTGAAACAGATAATTGCCGTCATAATTTAGTATTTCTTTTCTTTTTTACCTGCCAAACATTTTTTCCGTAATTGATTTACTCATTCGATGCGGTCGTTTTACGGCTGTCATCATAAAACCTCGGATAATTGGATCAATTCCACCTTCAAATAAAATTTTGCCGGATTTGAAAATACCGTCGCCAAAAAGAAATCCACCATGCGTAATATTATGTCCCAAGAAGTCTAACCGTTGATAGAATTCCTAAAGTGAAAGCAAAAGAAAACTAAATGTTAGTAAAAAAAAATTTAGAAAATTTAAAGCAATTTTCCTCATAAATTTCAACAGTGATTGTCTATTGCGAGTTTACGTACTGAAATTTATGTATCACATAATAACAAACCTGCAACATTCCATGTCCAAATCGATAAGCTGATGTAGTGAATACATTGGATACGGTAGGGTCAATATTTGGATCATATCCATTGTATACACCAATATGTTTATTCATGGAATTACCCAAAATTTTGGGTAGAAATTCTTTGTATGTTATTGCTTGCACCTCAGCACCGACAATTTTTCGCGTTTCCTGGAACAAACGATCACCGGACCAATTTGGATTCAATTTCTGCAAGATTGTTGCTATCCTGAAACAAACAAAAAGAAACGATAAAAAATATGTAATAAAATTTTAAGTTTTTTTGTAAAAAACAAACTTTTTTTTTTAAAAAAGGCTTATTCATCAACGACTGAAATTTTGCTAATCTAAAAATAACTACGTGCTTTTTTCTAATAAATCATTTTTACTTTTTTTATTTATTTTTCAAAAAGTTTTACATTTAGAAATTTTTTTTTTTTTGAAAATTTAGGTTTTATTATGATAATAATATATCTGATAAGAGAAATCGCCGTTACTTTTACTGTATTTATATATATTATAATAATGATTTAATTTCTTCAAGCAATTCAAAACAAACGAACAATCAATTTGTATAAAAGTAATTATGTTCATAATGTTAACTGTTAATTGCTCTAGATTTGAGTAATAATTGACTGAAGTAACAATTAATAAAAAATAATAATTTACCTATTATGCTCTCTTGTAAATAAAATATGAACTGCTGATAAGCCAATGAACAAATTAACACGAATATCGCCAGCAGTAAACGTTGCCGTACATTTATTCGGTGAGTTACATTTTGATTGATCAAATGGTAATACCTATGACAAGTGATGATTGTGACATTTTTTGTTAAAAAATTTACAAAATTTTTGTCTAATCCGAACAGAAAGAAATATTATTACTAAATTTTTGGTTGCTAACAAATTTGAACCTTTTGCTAAATTATTTATGGACTAATTTTAAGCTGTTAAATATTTACATAATTTTTAAAGCTATAACATTTTTTCCGAATTTTTTTCATTCATTTTTTAATAGCTATAAAAATTTCAGTGATTCGAAAGGGTCAAATCCACAATTACTTCATAATGTCAAATTCAAAACGAACCAACCATTTGATTGTTAAACTTGTTCATTCGCAGAAAACCGGTGCTTGCCTGGCGGAATTTGTGTAAATCTTTGAAAGATGATCCATACAGTGGTGAAGCGTCAATGAATGCTGTATTTTCATTTAGCTGTTCACGTGGTATTCCGTTCCTACCGGTACCACAAATTGGCGCTGATCGTGAAACTTTTAAGCAGCGTCGCTGTTTGAAACTGTAAAGTTTTGAGAAAATTAATTTACATTGGATCGTATCTTGATAATTTTGACAATTGAATATTAGAAACGCTAATATACATATAATAATAATAATAATGATTAAAAGAGATAATAGCAATACGGAGGAAGCTATGAATGTTAGTTTATAGATAATAAAAACTATCATGTAATTATAATGATAAGGGAGATAATACCAGCGTAGATGAGTTATAGATAAAGAAACTACTTTTCTATCTTTAAAATATTCGCTTGGATTAGAAATAAATTAAAATAATTTGACATTCCTGAATATTGAAATGTACTATAAAACCATTCTATTATTGCTTTTCACTAATATGACAACATGAGATATTTCCATGAATATAATATCTGAACTTGTAGCAAGCATTTTTAAAAAAACTTGAAAGTTTTGAAAGACTGGTAGCAGAAAAAAATAAAAATATTTGATAAATTACAATTGACAACAATAATTGCTGACTGTCGTATTAATAGTTTAAAACTACAATAACTAAATGGGTTGACATTTCTTTTTTTGTAACAATTTTGCATTCTTTTTTCCTTAATTTCATGTTATATGAAATTAGTAATTATGTTAGATTGATTTTTCTAATATCCAATGAATATGTCACATTGATTTGTTTAATTTCTGATGACTATATTAGTTCGATTTTATTGGTTTGTAATACCTATGCCACTTCGATTTTTTTTTAATTTCATGTAAATAATTGATAAAAGTAACAATTTAATTAAGCTTAGTAAAACTTACACTATTTTAACTTTGGTTTTTATCATTCTATAATTAACTATAATAGCTTAATTACTTATAATTCATGAAAATAATTACTATTACTTCATAAAAGAGAAAAAAGCAGAATCATTCAGTAGAAGAAAAATTATTATTATCCGCTGAATTGTTTGCGCTATTTTGCTTACGCGCAAGAATCATTTTGAAAGCAGCAAATTGCAATTCAATTTTTCAGTTTTATCGAAAAATCAGCATTTTTTTCTTATCATTAAGCAAATCATTTATTGAGCGTTTCTTCTACTCCACTTTATTTTTCATTCTTTCTTTCCGTTTTAAATTTCAATCAGTAAGTTTTAAATTTTAATGAATAAATTGCTATTATTGCATTAATAAACTGATATTAGCTTGAAAAAGTTTCCATACTTTAATTAATTTGATTACAAGCTTCAGTTTAATAATTGAATAAATAAAGTAGATAAATTGACAAGAGAATATAAATGAAAGTATTGGATGATTATTTCAATTTAGATATGAAAGATGTGATTGTTTCAATGCTATCTGTAAAAAGATAATTCTTAAATGTTACCTAAAAGATTATTATGAAAATTTCAAATATTGCATTCAACTGGTTGAGATAGCGAGAAATGAAATATTTAAGAAAAATGATTTATGATTGATTTACTATCTTTTCCGGGAATTAATATATTAGCACATGCAAATATATACTACCGGTTTTACAGAATATACATTCAGTTAATGGTAAAAACTTGAAAACTTGAAAAATATTGTAAAGAAATATTTTATTATCATGTGAAACAAGATTTTGATGATGCCAGATGCTTTAGCGTATCTGGTTATCCATTTATTTTTTAGTGTGCCATTCTCTTAAGAGATTGGCGATTTTGAAACTTCTGGTTGTGATACTGTGACTTTAGGGAATCGATAAAAATTCATAAGAGTAAATTAGCCTAGTAGTGGATTTAAATTGAATTAATTAGGCTGAATGAAAAATGTAACAAAAAAAAGCCATACGCTTGATTGCTATCTTTTTCGGAAATCAGTACCGGCATGCAGAGTGATGGCACCGGTTTACAGGATACACATTTAGCTGATGGTTGTAGGGTTGTTTTAGCAATATCATGTGACATGAATTGACCGAATTGCATCACCAATGCATTGTATTTATCGTGTGGTACATTTTGTGCACTGGATAACAGGACACGTGATGCTTCACGTGCAGCTGGGCGCGTAATATGTATTGAAGCTAAACGTTGGAAAAATAAAAATTTTTGAATTTTAAAAAATTTCATTTTACTGTATAGAATTACTTTAATTCAATATTATTCAATAATTTCATCTCATTTAAATTTAGTTTCTGAAAATTCATGTATTGGTAACCATAATAACTAAAGAATATAATGATTACACTAATAAGTATCATGATTGTAACTGACAACTATTCCCATCATAATCTTTGGACAAGCATTGATTAGTGTCGAATAAGAAAGAAAAGGAAAACTTACAAACAGGTTCTGATATCTTATCATCGTATTCGGCAGGTAGATGCCTAGCAAATGGATTAGATTTCATAAAATTTTTAATTAACACTAAAATTCATTTCATTCAAGAATTTAATTTAAAAATCGTTCAAAATTTAATTTAAAAACCAATCAGTTATCAGAAATTAGTCGCTAAAATACTATGTTTTCATGTATTCAATACAATTTCATAAGTGTTGACTGAAACAAAAACAATTTTTAGCAATTTTAATAAAAAATTTAAACTAAAATAATTAATTAAAGTAAGACTAATTAGTTGTTTTATAACATTACCTAAGATATGGTCTGAAAGCAGCGCCAAGAAGTGGTTTTTCCAAATTATTGCAAACGCCATCAAGACTTCGGTACATCAAATGATAACATAATGAACGAGCACAATCAGTTCCAGTAAGCTAAACACAGAAATTATTCACAGCTTCCTTTTTTACATATCAAATTTTAAAGTTTTAAAGTGGCAGTTTTAAAATTAAACCTGTGGCACACATCCTGTACCAACTGCTTTAGTGATATCATCAATGGATAACAATTTTCTGCTTCTCGTGTCCTCAACTGGCTCAACAAGACGATTTTCAATCATATTTTCAGCCAAAAGTTTATTTTTCGGATCAATAGCACGACAACCATCGCTACTGATTGGGCTAGATAACTGAGCATCTGAAGTGATATTTTGAATGACTGGTTAAATGATATGATTTCTTCATCAATTATCAGTTATTGTTTTATTTTATAATTCGATCGTATATTGTTGTACTGATTAAGACAAAAGCATGTGATTAAGAATGATAATGACACATCGCTGCTATTTATCATTCATTTGAAAATACAAAAAAAAAAAAAAAAAAATGAAAAAAGAAAAAAGAAATCGCTCCTATCAAGATAAAATTCATTTAAAGTTAACCGTTCTTTTTTAAATATTTGAAAAGTTTGAGTAAAGTTAATGAAATGCACAATAAATATACCTTTTTAACTAGTGAAAAAAACTGTTTAGTTTAGCATGTAAATATTCTTTCTTCAACTTCATTTTTTCTTTTCAAATGATAAATTCATTAATTATCGATCCCAATTAGTTCATCATTTTAACTTCTAATTAGAACACACACAATTGATTCGACAATCATTAAAAATAATTTTTCTCACTTGATAATAAAATTTCATTTATACGCAATGGTTCTGAGCTATGACTTTATTTAATTGTTTGATTGCTTGACTTATCATTACGATACAGACGATGAAGTAATTAATGGGTGGGATAATAAATTAAAGGAGAGCTGAATGATATTTCAGGAAATTTTGGGTATCATAGACTGTGCCATAATTAATACTTTACAGAAACACTGCCAGCCAAAATGATTACAACAAATTTGCCTTGAATACTTTCTCCACCATAGTAATAAATTCTGCCACCATAATTAATTACGATCATTTACTTTGAAATTTAAACATTACTTGTATTCTTCTTTTGTTCAACAATTAATTTTTTAGCAATCATAATAAGTTGGAATTTTATAGCAAAATTCAAATATTTACAAAAAAATTTTTTCTGTTCTAATTTATATTATTATTTGAATTAATTACAAAGTTTTGTTTTGCACAATAAAAATTAATTGTTTGAAAAATTTGGAAGAAATTTTGTTTTGTATTTTGCAAGTGAAAACTATCAAACTTTGCGAACTTCGAAAAAAGTTCAAATACTTCAACATTTTTACAAAAGCAGTTTTTTTTAATTAAAAGAATATTATTCAAAATGTATCTCATTTTTAAAATTAATGAAATACGACAGCAGCAGTGACATTTTCAACATAAACAAAAGAATTGAACTAAAAAAAAAAAGGAGAATTAATGCAATTAATAAAATTTGTTTGTTAGTGCAAATAACAGTGCAAATAGCAGAAATTTCATAATTATACAAAAAAAAAAAAAGAAAAAATAAAGTTGTAAAAATTTTCACTTAATATTTTAGTTTATAAAAAATTTGTAAAATGTAAAAAAAAGAAAGGAAATGAAAAATGAAAAACTCGTTTTTGCTAAAGGCCATTACTGAATGCAAAATTTTTAAGCATAACAAACTGAGAGAACAAGAAAAAAAGGACTGTCATGTGACAGTGAAATCTTTTTATGATTCTTGTGGCACTCTGATTTTTGCAAAAATTTTTTAATTTGATTTAAATTGTTTTGTTTGCTGTGAAATAGATGCATAAAACATGGAAGGAAAAATGCAAAATATTTCAATTTATGTGAGCGTTTAAAATTTTCCTCAAATAATTAAAATTTCACTAACGAAATGATAACTTTCATTATTATTTAATTTGATAGCCGCAAAAGAAAGTTTTGATGGATTTGAGTTGCGTAATTTCGTGTCGCAAAATCTTATCAAACAAGAATTTGAATTTTTTTCTTAGCAATTTGCTTTCTTTGTTTTTTGAATTTTGAGATTGCATTGTACATCTTTCAAGAATTGCTCAAAGTTCGAAAAGTCACTTTTTGGCCTAAAATTTCGATTAGTTTTTGAGGTAAAAAAAGAATTTTTAATTATAATTTTGTAATTTTTAAATTCACTGCTAAAAAATATCGTACTAATTTTTTTTGAGCATTTTTTCACTTCCTCATTCTTCACTTCATTAATTTTTTTTGCATTTGTTTCGTTCAAATTTATTGTTTGCTACCACTTTTCAAGATGATTAACAAGTAGTTCATGAAAAAAAAAAAAAAAAAATGGAAGAAAAAGAGAATAAAAGAAAGGAAGAGATATTAGTTGTTGTTTTTTATTGTTCATACTGATCTTATGGTGTGATTAATATATAAAAGTATGAGTGCAATGTTAAAGAATAGAATATTGATTAAATGAATAAGTATTTTATGTTATAATTATGAAAGTGTGAAATATGTTTAATTTAAGAAATTTCAAAAAGTGATAAATAAAATTTTTTCAATAATTTTTTGCTGTTGCAAAATATAATATCAAACCATGTTATTTATTCATAAATTTATGCAATCATTTGAAAAGCATGATTTGACGAATTATTTGGAATTAATTTTTTATTAACTAAAGTCCTAAAATTTTTTATGCTAGCAGGAATACGACACATTTATATTTTTTTTACATCTCAAATTTCAGACTTTTTCATGTTTCAATTTTTGATACAAAATTTTTCAAATACTATATATCAATACATTATCCCTTAATATTGATTTCAGTTCTTGTTTCCTCTCTTAATCTATCCTTAATCAAATAGTATCCATAAATGTTAATTGATAACAGGAATTAAATAGTTTGTTTCCAAGCAAATTTCATGGCCTTTTACCATATATCCTTTTTGGTTTCTAAAACATTTGTTCATGCACACATCGCTGTTCATCAGTCGTTGATCATTGATTTGATTATATCATTACTTCCTGCTATTCAGCCTTGATTCGCAATTTCATTAGTTTTCCGAAAATCATTGTCAATGCAATGTCTCGAAAAATGACCCAAAAAGGAAACATTTGACATTTCATCTCAGCTTACAATTAAATCACTTTAGAATTTTTGAAAAATAGAAAGCAGTAAATTCCTTTCTATTTTTTCTGAAAATTTCCGTGCAAGAATGGAAGGTATTTTTAAAAAAAGTCTCCTTGTTATGTCACACTTATTTTAAATAAAATTTCGAGAAATGACAAAAAATAAAAAGAATTAAAAAATATAAGAAACATAAAAAAATAAAAAATTTTATTATCCGAAATAAAAGAAAACAAAAATTATTGAAAATAAGTTTTTTGGAATTTTTTGGATTGGAACAAACGACTGCTGTGTCAATTGCTGTTCCAGTATTTCAATGCTTCCTATTTAACTTACATTGCATTTTATTAGATATTAAAAATACATCGCTGAAAGAAAGGAAAGTAGCAGCATTTCTCGTTGAGCTAATAAAATGTTTCATAAAAGCAATCAGCATTCAAATAATTTTTTATTATTTGATTTAAAAATGGGTTTTTTAAATATTATAGAAATTTTTTTGCCAAGAGCTTGCTAGAACATTCAGCAAATATTAATTGGGTTGCAGAATGAAATTGTTCAAATATTTTAATAAATTAATGACTAATTGGCATTATTACTAAAAAATTAAGTATTTATTTTCTTTCATCAATTGAATTATGAAATCAGTAAAAGACCAAAGCAAAACAATTTATTTTTAAAAAACTGATCTTACGCCTATGAATAATTCTGATGTTATACATAGAATTTATTTTTGTAAAACTGATCTTATGTATTGGTATATGCCTATGAACAATTCAGATACCAATTTCGATATTATATTTATAATGCATATTTCTTGGAAAATAGATTTAGAAGTTTTTCAAGCGCTAGAACATCCCTTTAATAAGTTGCATTTTTCTTATGTTTCACCTCTCTACATATTAAATCCAATAATGATTTTTCTTGTAATACTTAATTATATAAAATTTAAAGTTTAACCTTGTATATCAGCATTACATGTACTACACGCTAATTGACAATTTCCGGTCATCCAATCCGGATTCGCCGTGCATTCACCAATTGATGCCCAAAAACGACACCATTCATGTTCATCACAGCAACCATTCGGTAAGCATTTAAACTTACTAGTTTGGGGTGATCTTAATTGCAGCCTAACTTCTGCAAACTTGATTGAATTAAGACAACAAACGAAATGAAAAACAAATCACTGAATTATTTTGTTACTTTTTAATTTGTTGCTCAAAGATCTATTAATTTTTCTTTTGGTAAACTTGCAATACTTTAATGTACTTAAATTTTTTACAAAAACACTTTTACTAATTTTTTGCTATTTTTTCAAAATTTATTACCGGTACAGAATTTTAATATTATTAGGAATTAATACCAATAATATCAATATTATTTTTTTATTGCAAATTACATTAACATATTATTCTTTATTTTTCAAGTGAACATTAATTAATTTCACTTTAAATTAATATTAACCGATTTGAAATCAGTTTTACAATAATTGAATTTTTTACCAATTCCTAATTTCTATAATTTTTATTAAACAAACCACATGAACATATTATTCTACACTGGAAAATTAAAATATGTAATCAAATTTCTAGATAACTTATCATCGTGGGAATTCTTATTGATTGCGAGCAGAAACTGTTCCATTGTCAACCCAATTTAAAAATGAAAGTGACGCAAAATTTCTGTCAGTTGACTGAAACTGCTAGATATCAAAAATTTTTCAACCGTTTATCAATCACTATTGAACCGGATTTCGCTCAATTTTAGTTCTTTTTCCCTATTCTATTGTTTCATCGCTACATTTTCCCTTTCCCCGAACTTTGGAAATGGATTCGCCGGGATATTTGGGTGAGCACTGGCAAAATGCTTGAAAGTTTAGAAAAAAATTTATTGCTGAAGGAAAGTGCAAAAACTTGGAAGTTTACACTGGAATTAAAATTCTGATTTTTAAATATGCAAATTAGATTATGTATTTGAAGTTTCGAACAAAACAAATAAAATATTTTGAAAAAAATTTGAGCTAACGAATTTTGACATGTCTGGATTGAAAAAACTTTTAAATTTGAGAAAAAATTCCGTATTTCTGGAAAAATGTATTTTTCTTGCTAAATTTGCTTAAATTAAATTTTATTTCTTTTCGTTTTGCCAAATTTGAATTAAAGACAAATTCACTTAACAAAATTTGCTCACAAATTTCCGAACATTCTTTGAAAATTTTAAAACATCTAATATGGGACTTTGGAGAATTGTTTAAAATTTTCTGTGAAACTTTTTTTATAACATGTTTTTCAATTAAAATATTATTTAATGAAGGAAGTTTAAATAACCAGTTTTATCATAAAAATCAAAGAACGAAATTTTTAAATATATAATGAAAAAAGTACGATGAAATGTTCTGAGCAAAATCGAATTAAGTTAATTATGAATACATTCACACACAATTTTTAAATTTTCACGGTGAATTAAATTTTTACATCTGTGAATTATATGAATGCAGTGAAAAGAATTTTTTCAAAACATTTAGGCGCAATAAAAAAATTATCAATCAGTCATTGATTTATTTCACTTCGTCGTTTTTTTTGTATGGATTTTAAACAAATGAATAAATCGGTAAAATTTTAAGAATACGCCAAATTTCATTTCTCAAATATTAAATTGCAAAAATTTAAAAGAAATCATATGGATACGGTTAAATTGAGCTATTGGCCAGGTAAAAAATGAAATTTTAAAAAGAATTTTTTTTTTGAAAACAAACCAGTAATGAAGAGCAAAATAAGCTGAAATTGTTGCAGGCAAATTATTTTGATCATTTTTTCCGCTTTATCTTTCTGAAATCGATGGAAAAAAGTGGAAAGGAAATGGCGCAATAAGACGACAATTTACTGGCGTCTAAATTGATATTAAGCAAATTACAGTTTTCGTCCGAAATATTTTCAAATTTACGAGTGCGTAGAAATTAATAACAGTGAGAATACAGGCAAATATTTCTCTGTTTTAGCTTGCAATAGTATAAGCAATTATAATAGCACGCTTTTTTCTTTTTTCTTCTCCCTCTTCTGGAACGGTTTATGTTTCCTTGGCTGGAAAATAATTAAGTAATTTAACGACCGGTTGTTTGAAGGAATTCAAAAAATCATTTGCCATGAAAATTTATATTAAGAAAAAGAAAAAAAGGCCGAAAATTTTCAATGACCAATTGATTGATTATGAGCTGCCATTCAAGTTGTTTAATATTGTTGAAAAAAATTGATTCTAAATTAAAAATGAGTAAAATTTGAAACATTTGTTTCTTTTTAAATCTCTCTTCTTCGTTCTGATGAAATACAATAAAAATGAAAGATTGGAAAGTGCAAAAAGAAGCTTCTCAAGTAATTTGTAATAATCAAAGAAGAAGACGAAGTGCGTTTGTTTGCCTTGTTTTTTCGAACAAAATTTTAAAATGAAATAGTGGTTTTAATGTGAATTGCTTAGTTAGAAATTTCAAACATTTAATTTTTTCCGTTTCTGTTCTACAATGGAAAATTGGATTACAAATATTTCTCAAGCAGTTGATTGAAAAATAATCAGTCAGTTAAGTAGGACAGTAAGCAGATAATCTGAAGTCGAATAAATCAGCATCACTAATAATAGCAGAATAAGCTTTCCAGTTTTGGTGATAGCAATGACATTAAGAGGGCGGCATCTTTCAGTTTGCTAGAATTTCACTATTCTTTATTTTAGGTAGATGATAGTGGGAGGAAAAGAATAGAATTAGGAGTGAGATGAGGGGAGGAAGATTGACAAATGCAAGCAGTCTGGTTTTAATTCTTGTCAACCCCCATTTTTTTCTTTCCTCTCTCGATTTGTCAACCCTTTATCTCTTCCAATCTTTTCTTGCTTCATTGATCCAGTTGCTATCAATCCGCTCAATCCAATCAGGTTATCTCGCAAAGACACATTAAAAAAAACTTTGGCGCCTACCAATCCGCTCAACCGATCTATTTATCTATTAAATACCTGCTTTATCTCATTAGAAACAATAATATTAAATAAAAATGTATGCATAAAGAAAACAATACATAATATTAAATGTTTAAATATAAAATGAATATGCACAAGAAAACAATTAACACATGATTTAAATTTAAGTATTTAAATATAAAAAGTATTAAAAAAAATATACATTACAAAATATTAAACCATTGAAAAACAATTAATATCAAATTATTAATTGTTTCCTGATGCTACTCAATATAAAAATAATCGGATGAAAAATATTAAAAAAAATTAATATCAAATTGGAGCATTAAATTAAAGTACTCAAAAAATATGCACGTAAAAAACAATTAATAAATAATATAAATTAAAGATTTGGATATAAAAGTATTCAAATAAAAGATGTGTTCTATAAAAATATTAAAGCATGATTTTAAATAAATTATTTGAATATAAAGTACTCGAATACTGTCACTAATAACGGTGCACTTGAAATGTACGGTACCAAAAATTATCACGTTAAATAAAATAGCTATCATAAGGCTTTAAATAAAGAAGATTATAATTGTTAACACCACCTCCTGAACAGTTTGACAGTTTTACCTTGTCACCTTTCTTTCTACCTTGACACCATCTTCCCTTTCTCCGCCTTCTCCTTTTCCATCATCATTCTACCCACATCATTTACACATTTAGCAAAAAAAAGTTATCTGAAACTGCGCTAAACTGATAATGCCAAAAGAAAATATCACATTTTGACAAAACCATTTTCGTTTTTCTCTTTTTCTTTCTGCATTTTCTTTTTTTGAGTAATTAACATTATTGAAATGAAATGAAAAAGATGGAATTGGAATGTATTGGAGAATGACAAAACGGAATGCTATTGACGGGAACGCTTACGTCATATTTTCCATTGCCCATATTTATTTGTTATGTATATTTTCCATTTTAATTTCGTTTTTTCTTTCATTGTTTATTATTCTTATTATTATTTATTATTTCATTATTATCATTATTATTGTTATTATTATTATTGTTATTATTATTATTACTATTATTATTATTATTATTATTATTATTATTATTATTAT
>JARVGP010000772.1:0-29800 GCA_029876185.1 Mansonella ozzardi | reverse complement strand
TCTTATCACTTCTTTTGATGGATTGGAGTTCGTTGTATAATATTATCGATATTGTCGAGGCTTCGCCATATTTGTCTTTGAGCAGTCGTCTAATCACTTCATAATTTCCTGGTGCTATGTAATATCCTGATGCTATTGTAAAGCATTATCTTTTTATGTTATTTTGTAATGCTTTTTTTTAAAATTTAAAACAGATAAATACTTGGCTAATAGGTTTATGAATCATATGTTACTATTAATTTTTTTTTGGATAACTTTTTTTATTTTTTATTTGAAATTGGAAAAAAAAGTAAATACAAGTAATTTTTGGATTTCGGGAATTGTTTGTGAATGGACTGCTGCATTGAATCTGCTCCAGAATTGTCGTCATTCTTAGGTCATCACTGAAGTTAGGTTGGGATAATGGAGGAAGGTTGACAGTAAGGTCTGTAGGAGGAATTAATTTCCCCTGTTCATTACTTTTTCCCTTTAATAGCTTTCCAGTTTCTGCTCGGCTTCCTCCTTATACGTTGTTAACGTTACCAGCGCTTCTTTCCCTTCATGCATTAATTGGAATAATCTATGTTCACCCTCCGTGATTGACTCATACTTCTCTTCTTCCTTCCTTTTCATTACAGTGATTGTTTGAATATATTTGAGCCATGTACATAGAGTACCTTTCTCCTGGTTGTATAAAAGTTCCCCTGTTGTTCTGTTGACACGTTTGGATCCGGAGATTCAAAGTCCAGGGAATTTCTTTCTTGAAGAAGAAAGACTAACCTGATTTTTGCTGGTTGAATACTGACTATAATGCTGCTTGACGTCATGCATTTCACTTCGGGTAGCAAGAATTTGTTGTCGTGAAGTTTTCTGTGCGATCAATTGGTAGCCAAGACTATCCAACGTTCAAACCAGGGACTGTCGATATTCTGTCAACCACGCTAAGTCGAGTTATGTTGAATTTTGCTGTATTATGTAGCACCTCAAACTTGGGTAATTAAATCTTTATTAAAAAATTCGTTAACGCCAAATATAACGACAATACAAAGATCGCAACGCAATTGATTGAGAAATCTGTTAATACGATAAAAGCGTGGACATAATAATACCAAACCGAACGCTAGAATGAATAATCAAAAAATAGTATTGGTAGGAGGATTAACAGTTTACATAGTAATAGAAGGAAGAGAGGAGGGAGGAGGGGGTGGGATTGATGGCTTAGTACAATGCACCTTTGTTGGGTAGAATAGCGTAGTAGATTCCCCTTTGTTAGTTTATGGTGGAAGAGGGAGGATTGACAGCGCAATACAAATCCCTTGTTGTAGATAGATATCTTAAGTAATTGCTAGTAAATCATTTTCTTTATGACATGAATACAAGGGATGTGAGTTTAGATAACAACAAAAAGACATGGGAAATAAATCTAAGGATTGTAAATAAATTTTAATGACGTCTGATCCATCGTCTTACAAGAGTTCTCTTTGAAATCATATCATCATCTTTTTTATTATTCGTTACAGTAAACTATCTGAAAATTTACGGTAACAAGATAGTCTCCAAAATAAAAAAAGAATATTTATGTGGACAATATTACAACTAAAAAACTAAGAATTTTACATGACTCTTTAACGTATCATTACAAAGAAAATTTATCAGCAATGGAACTGAAGAAGCTCTGTTAAGATATGAAGAAATGAAAATCATCTTCAATGAAACTGCAAAGAATATAAGAGAATTCCTTTCTAATGATGAAGAATTTAATGATCGGATAGTCGAATATGACAAACCAAAGACGATAAAAAACAAATTCTCTGACATTAATTGGACGCATGATTTAGATATTTTTCGTATAACTTTGAAATCGTGGATCGGAAAACAAATCACCAAGCAGACTATTTTGCAATTTGCCGCCCCGTAATATGATCCATTGATAATTTATTCAAATTAATTCCTCAATATTTATGGAAACAGAATAGATCTTGGGATCAGATCCTAAACAAGAAGATGAGCAAAAATGGCACAAGATGATATGGGAATCTCCATAATCGACTAACCAAGGTTAAAATTTTTCCAATAGTATAAATTCAATAAAACGATTAGAGTTATACGTATTTACAGATGCATCTAATTTCGCGTACGCAACAGCAGTTCATGATCTAAACACATGATATCCAAGTATGGAATTAACTTCATTCTTAATATATGGAGAATTTGAATTGCCAAAGTGAAAGATATACCCATACCAACTCCTAAACTACTATCTATATTAATTAGTGTAGGACATTTCGTATTAAAACAATTAGAATTGAAAGATATACCTGTAACCTTAAGATCGGATTCAAAATGTGCTTTATTTTGGATTAAGAATTATTCTTAATTGCTTTCACGATTCGTTCAAAATCGGATCGAAAAAATATGAAAGACAGACTTTAACTTTCGGTACATAGCTAAATTACGTTCTAGCAACCATATGATTGTCACCAATTAAGCTTCGAAATTGCAAACCATGGTGAAACGCCCGAAATGGCTGAAGAAAGGAAAAACTAAATAGCCCAATGGAAATTTAGATATACTGGTGATGATCAATTTAGTAGAACTATTATGGCAACGGCTTTAGAGCAAAATGAGTTTTCAAATCGAAAAATTTTCAATTGACGCGAACCATTCCAATAAATGAACACGATCACTAAAATATAAAAAAAAAAACTATGGATCTTAAATTCATCAAGCTAAATCTTAAGGAAAAAAAGATTGGTTAACATTAACGTCTATTGAGAAAGACTTCATGATTAAAAATAGCCATGATACAGCACATGATGATTTATTGCTTTGTTTTCAAAATTTCAAGGTGTTTACTACCAAAATTGTCAATCATGTGATTTCTGGAAATCTTTCATAATTTGGCTCAACTTTTTATTCTCGAAAGATCACCAAGTCCATTTTTTATAAGAGACATGATTAATGATATTATAATATGTAAACATCGTCTTTTAATTTGTAAATTCCTTAAAAACAATTCACCCTATACAAAGCTGCTCTAATTGTACTCGATTCATTGCTATTATTAGTATCAGTGTTGTTATTTCAACAGTACCTCCTACTATCAACAGCAATTCTTGCTTATCATAATACCTTCACGTCCGTTGATATTCTTTCTCAATTCTACTATTTAATCTGCAATATCGTTCTGTTGCAACCGATATCTGGACTGTAATAAAAATTACAATTGGCCGTAAATACTAAATCCAATTCGTAACAATATCGAGAAGTACTCACTCTTATATCAAAAAATTAATCCTTTTCACGATTAAAAAAACTGTTTTTCACGACGCTGAATGCAATATTTATTTCTTCATTCTACCATTTCTCTTACTTCTTAAAAAACTTTTGAACTTTTTTGTTTTAGAACTTTTTTGGGGAGAAACTTTTTGTTTAGAAAGAGGAAGTTCAAAAAGAAAAATTATTAAACAAATTATTGGATGACGTTTATTATCTTACAGATATTCAGTCGGAATATACTACGAATCAATCCGATTAAGAAAATGAAGACGATAATCTTTATGTTTATCCAGAAAAAATATTTGGAGAAGAGAATTGGCAGACTTTTTCTTCTTCATTTCCCCTTAGCTCGTTTCCCCATTGCCTGTATTCCCTTTAGCCGCTGGACCTTTCCATCATGACCCTAAGTTTCTTAATTGCTTCGCTGATAGTTCTCTAGTGGTCACATCCACGAGTTCATGTTCGCCTGAAATACTGAAATGAAATTCTCGCCTTTCTATTTCGTTCATTCGATTTTGTATGAATTTTAAAACTTCGAGTAATTTATATCCAACGTAATGTACACCTAATGTGTACCTTACTCAACTACGTTATAACAAATTGCGGCTGTGGATTCATGGATTTAATTTTATTCAATTCAAGTTGTGAATTCATGGTAAACAAAATCGTTTTGGTTCACTGCTTCTCGATCTTGAACTGACAATCTTCTATTGATTTGTTCGTCATTAGATAAAAATTCTCAAATGTTTATGTAAGCAACGCTAAAGATTGATTTTGTTTCAAGGTATTTTTTTTAGGACATCGTTTGTTCCTTCACTGGATAATATAGCATTATTAATTTTTCCTTATTCCTAGAACTTTTTCAGATGGCAATAAACTACAAGGAGATGATGCCGCTCCGAAGAGAACCCCTTTTCGAAGCGATCACATTTTAACATCACTTGAGATATCCGTAAACCAGAGTAATCTGGAACAATTTCTGTCTTCAGAATGTGATTGTAATTTTGATTCCAATTGTAAGAATACTTTCTTTATTTCTACTTTCATCATTCGGAAGCAAAATAATTATACTAGATCTTAACCGTCTTCAACATGATACTCTTTGTTAATGAGCAAAAGTATCGTAAACGATCTTATTATAGTTGCATTCTTATTAGGGATTATAACTTTATGATGAGGTTAATAATGAATAATTATCAACTTGATTTATTTTAAGTTGCAAATTTTTCCAAATATGTCCGACTGCAAATGATATTGAATAATTTAATCATATAATTGGATTATTTTTTCTGTTGTCGAGATCGATTGATTAATTTGACAGACTTCTTAGATGACCGAAATAAAGCCCAAAATTGGAGTGCAGTTTAATTTTCGTTCCCTCCCATAACCAGCGCACTTGGTATCATCCATCTTGTTTCACGACAGTTCTCCTGAATTGTCCTAATGCTTCTTCGGTATCAAGATGTCCTTGAATTCCTATGAGTTCCAATTTCTAAAATCGTTCTAAATCTTATGAGATATTTAACATTAGCTTTGAAACAGGACATTAGCTTCCTACTGCCATAAGATCATTTTTCATACAGAGTAGAGAAAACCCTGACATGAAATGTTGACCTATTTCCAACTAAACAAATCTGAAAAAACGATCAGCTCCAAAAAGCATGTTGGATTGTTCCCATCACCCTTCAGATCTTTTAACTTTTTTTTTGTTGGCATTCCAACCACTTACAGTTCAGTTGTTAAATAATCAATTATATCATCTTCTATTAATATAATTTCCGTTTTTTAAATTATTACCTCAGTTTTATTTTAATATAAAGATACAAATTTAGTACATTAATGCCTATTTCAGTGTTCCATTTAAATTTAATTGGTTCGCCAGTTTCTCGGATAGAAAAGATAATTACAATCCAGTATCAAAAAAGACTAATGTCTATTCTTTCATGTTTAGTATTAATGGATAAAAGGTCTCGATTTCTTCACATAAGAGTAGATTCTCTTTGCTATTCTGTTCTTCAGTTGAATTAGTTCCAAATAAGAATTTCCAATAATGCATTAAGGTGCAATTTTCTTCACCTTCAGTTTGCATTTTTCCTTTTCGATTGACTTCTTTATTTTTGTTTGTGTTATATTGCATTATTCATAGATTATATCTAAATTGTAGCACAGATCGCCATTGTGAAGACCTTTGCAATAAAAGTATCGTATATTTTTTCACATTTGTTATCACTATGATACCTTCTGAATGAACGCTTGCCATTAAATGACTTATTCATTCGATTACGTAAAATACAAATTCTTCTCATTTTACTTCGTCCTTCCTTCATTCAACGATTCGAAATTCTTCTCGGATTTTTGTGTCTGTGATCAGTGGTTGCGGCGAAAGCTGATGCTTTGCCAAAGATATTTTGTTATTTTCGTTTTGGCTTAATCGTTGATTTGGACCGGTTAGCCTCTGTAATTGCAGTTTGGCTTGTTCAAAATTGCGTATTTATATTAACTAGGTCTCCAAGAAATCGCGTTGGCTCCGAGATCGGCCTAAAAAAATCTGTTCTCTTTTCTTGTTACAGTTTGTCCAATATCCAAGTCAGCAGTCTACTTTCATAATCGGTTTGATGCAGGGAATGCTTTAGTTTTTTTTACAGAGCTTCGAATTGACTTTTCCCATTGCTTCCAGATTGCTAATCATTCTATACCATTTCATTTGATAAATCATAATTCATTATAGAGCAATTTCGTTGTGTTAAACGTTTCGCCGAATTTCTGAAATAGCACCTTACAAATCACTTATTAGTTTTTTAATATCCTCATGCTGCTTGTAATGCATTTTTTTCCTTTAAAGCAAGAAATAATTCAATTTTTGATTCTCTGTCATTATCTGAAAATGTTTGCAGCAATAAGGCTACTGTCATGAGTTATTACTATCGTTCTGTAATGAAAATTGAGGTAAATTAACCGTAGCACCAGAAATTGACTTTTTTATTAGCTCCTTCCGTTGATTAAATGCCTTAGATCAAAATTTGTTTCATTTTTATACTTATTTAAAATAATAGTAACTTCTTTGCCTTCATGCAAAAGATTCAAAATACTTTTTCTTCTCCCGTTATTTTGGCATATCTGTTCTCCCTTTCTTTTCCAACCTCTTCTTCCTTTCTTTTTGAAATGTTTTCCATCCATTTTTCGTCGGCTTATTTGTAGAGTGTCGATGCACATTCGAGATGCTTCATTTTTTTCTTCAATAATTCGTCGCTTGACTTCGAATTGTTATTTTTGCTCCATATTCTGCTCAAGACGTATTAAATCGATCGTTCTAATCATTGCTTTTCTGCTTAAACAGTTCAAATCGAACCTCACCTCAAGCACCAATTGAGACTGGAAATGGCAAAGATTATTTAAAGTTAATATAATAGCACTAGAACTAGATAGTAATGACAACTAAAATAATAATGGATACTGGGAATAAGAATGGCCGAGTCTATTTTATTCAGAAATTGGGGAGATGTTTACAATAATGCGATCAATCAGATTACATTAAATGATAAATAAATAGAATTTAACATATGTTTGCTAGGTTGAGGAATTATTAAGTCGTAATAAATAGTTAGCATATTAGCTTGTTTTATAAGATGCTTTGAACCTGATAAGTATGGTCAGTTCTCATTATCAAATGTAGTAATAATCAAATTAGTTTAGAAAGGTGAACTCAGATATATATATAGAATAGCAAATCAAACTGCAACATGTTTACAATTAATCTTATTAGTGTCACTAAATAATTTTAAATACTTTTAAATATAAAAGTATGGAAATAAATTAGTTTTTGATATTTTTACTAATAAGTCAAAGATTACTTAGCTAATGGTCAAACAATTTTACATAATAAGTCAAAGGTTACTTAGCTTATAGTCAAATAATTTTACAATACTGACAATTTTTGTAACAGTAAATATATTTAAAAATTGATGTTTGACTGAAATTCATTCTTTGAAAAAATCAGATGAATATGAAAACAAAACTAAGAGGACAGAAATAGAATTAAGACTCAACTAAGAGGTCAGAAATAGAATTAAGTAAAAAATAGTATTTGAAAAAATAATTGACAAAATTTACAGTAAGACCGATAGGGATAAAACATTTAGAATTCATAATCTGATAGATAGTAAAACATTCACGGAAATTGAAATAAGCAAATAATATATTAGACTTATCATTTCTTCTTTTGAATTAATCATACAGGTAAATTTTTATCTTTCAAATACCAATTTGGATATTTTGATGAGAAAATTTCATGATTTCACTTTGATTACAATGAAATGTAAGTTTAATTGGTATTATATTTCATTATTATTACAACATTAATTACCAATGTTAATTTTTTTTATACTTTTAACTGCAAATTTTTAATCTGCAAATTTCACTAATTTTTATTTATGTTTGATAAAAACATTTTTTTTTTTGTTAAACAATCTTTCGTTGCTTTCATTTGGAAAGGCTAAATTTTCTTTTCTTTTTTTTTGCAGAACATGGATTATTTGATTATTCTTAATTTGATTTCGTTTTTTATTAATAAACTAATAAATAATGCAAATGATACCACTTTATTTTGTTAATTTCTTGTGAAAAAATCTCGCTTTAATTTAATGTTTTCGAATTGAAATCCTTCCAGTGACCCAAATGTTAATTAATTTTAATTTTGCTAGAAGAATTAGGAAGAGTTGTTCTGTCTACATTTACGCTATCATTTTTATTGCATCACATTTCTCTATCAAATACCTTTTTCTTCTTTTTTCTTTCTCTTCTTCTTTCTCATCATGAATGAAATAAAACAACGCTAATGGAAGAAAAAAGTCACAAAAAATTAAAAAATTTTCAAGATATCAACGATTGTTGTTTGCCTTTTTTATGCATTGAAAAAATCACTTATCATATTTACACAACGTATATTCTCGACTGATTATTATTACATATTGATCGTATCGTAATATCATTAAACTTTAGATAGAAAAATCTCTCATTGTTATCCACAATGAGTTATTAATAATTAAGAGCGTCTAAATATGACGTTGCAAATAACGATGGAAATGATGTTTCAATAACTTCTAAAATGTAGAATAGTAGAATTAATAACTTAATTAATATTATACATTGTCATGATGATGTAACTGATGATTTCATCCGTTATTGCAACAGATATTCATTACTTTTACCACTATTAATCCAATCATCAATGATCAAAAATTTTGACACTTTTTTGATCTGTGAAGGTTTGCGAAATGTTATAAAGCATTTGAAAAAAATACTGAGTAAACGAAACTAGAGTTCATATCTCTTAAATTCTTGAACTTTTTAAACTAACAATCCTTAAACCAAAAGTTTAGGAATTATAACATGGCAAAAAAGATCATTATAACGATACATCTATATATTATTACTGAAAAGAAAGTATATTAAACAATAGTTATCATTTTATTAAATCAAAACTATTTAATTTTATTACTTTTATGAAACCGTGTTACATTAACATTGTAATATGGTTTGATAAAAGTATCCACTAAGCCGTAGGCTGATAGAGTGTATTCTTCCGTAAATTTCTTCAGCTATCTTTTCATTATTATGGCATATTACTAATAGGAATATTCTGTTAACAAATTTTCAAATTAGTTTATAATTTCATCACCTAATTTTGAAGTTGCATTCGTACTTTTTTTCTCTCAAATCTTTTCAGACATATTTGTATTCAAGTTACATTCGCTGAATTATGGTGTCAAATCGGATTTAAAAGGAAAAAAACGAAGAAAAGAAAGAAGAAACGAATGAATGATTGCATGATATGTGTTACCTAAAGGAGGTGAAAGAAATTTACATTATTTGGCTCCTTCCGCAAGGATAGGCAATCGTTTCTGCAATTGGCCTTGATGGAAAGCGACAACAATGATCAAACTCAACAGTAGCTTGGTATCATCATCTTATTATTTTCAAGGTTTATGCGTTGGTATGACTATAAATTCAACATTTTATTTTGTTATTACCTTGATATAGTTATGAATCACAAATATTGTGTAGTTTTATAATTTAATAATTAATATTTTTTAAATTAAAAATACAATTTCACAATGTTCAAGCATGGATGTAAAATGACCTTAAATAAGATCAAGCACAAATTATTGCTTTTTCCTTTTGAATGAAATTTAGTACCAATTAGTTTTGGTATCAGTCAATTAGTTTTGTTAATATATTACTTTAATTTCCTGTCATTCTAAATAAAATGTCTTTTCATAAATTTTATTTTACCCTTTCTTCGTCGCAAAACAAATTAGAAATCAGTAAATGAACATAAGCAAATGTTAGCAAATTTTATTTCTTTCCTCAAATTCCATGTACAATATCGATATACTAATCAAGTAATTAAATAATCAATTCATTACAATAGTAAACGTCATCATTGTCTTGATTGTTTACCATTAATAAAGTATTTTTACCATTAGTTTTAGTTGTGTTTCTACTTTTCTACTATTTTTTTATTCCCTCGTTTGTTTTTTAATTATGATTCATTATTGCATTGTCTTTGTTTTGTACCGCAATAAGTAAAATTACCTCATTTAATACTTTTTTCATTGTTGTTGTTATTGTTGTTGTTATTGTTGCTGTTTTAGCTACTGCTGTATCAAATAACTTATTAGTAATTGAAATTATTTCGCATCTTCTATTCGATCCAATCAATGTTTCAATTAAATTATTCGATTTTGATAAAAAAGAAAATAGAACATATGATTTGATTCATTTTACAGAAACACAATCAATTCAAATCATTTTAAATTTAAAAATTTTTTATCAGTTCCTCAATTAAAACTACTTCGTGAAATGCTTTCGTTATTGTTATTGCTGTTGTTTTAACTATTGTTGTACTGAATAATTTATTAGTAATTGAAATTTTTTTCTTTTTTTAAAAAATGTTCTATTCTATCTATTCAATGATTCAACTAAATTATTCGATTTTGATGGAAAAAAAGGGAAATAGAATGCATGATTTTTTGTTTATTTTTGTGTTACGGGAACACAATCAATTCAAATCATTTTAAATACAAAAATTTTTCATTAAATCCTCAGTTTTTGTCTGTTTATGCTAAAAAGTTCTTCCTCAAGTAAATTTTAATTCGAGGCCATAAATTTTAATAAAATTGATTTTTTTTTAATTTTTTAAATAAAAATATGAAATATAAATCGAGAGATGATGATAATCGCTTTGTTAAATTTTCTTTTTTTGTGTTTATAATTTTAGTTTATTTCTTTTTTTCCTCACTCTCTTTTATTTTGCATCAAAATCAAAAAATTATTTTACGATAAGGTCTCAAATGATATTTTAGGCCAGGACAGAGAGCAAATAAGCAAATCAAATGGTTATTTGTAAATAATGTAAGTATAATGAATGAGTTATTAGAATTTGTCCCGTTTTATGATATAAACGAATATCATCACTATATGATATCTGATTGAATTCAACTTTGGAATAATATAATTTGCAATTGTACCTTCCAATGACTTGGTAGCGCCGATACCTTTTATGATAGGATAAAAGAAGATGATAAATTAGGTATGAAAGAGACAAGATGACATAAAAGCGAAACAAATTTTGAAATAATTGGTTAATAAAAAGAAAGGACGATAAGGAGGAGAAGGAAGAGGATGAGGACGAGGACAGAGAAGGAGGATAAAAGAGGTGGACGGTAAAGTTTGTGAAGATGATGTAAACTGATTGGGAGGGCAGTCCTATCACCTTCAACATTTCAATCCCCGCTATTCCCGCGTTCTGTGAGTGACGTTAGGAGTGGAATTCTTCCATTTTTTTCCTTCATCATACCGTTTCATTCTTTTCTAATGATTCCCATAGATAAATAGCAAAGAATTAATCACATATGTGAAATGATCAAAATACTTGATTATCATTTTTTATCTTAATGATTATTTCTCATTTATTACGAATTTTTTATTAATTTTTGCATACCACTCAAATTTTTTGCATTTCCTTCCTTGCATACTTTTTTAAGTTTGTCGTGTTTATTTGAATTGATTTTTTTTTGCATAAGTTTAATTTAATTAATACAAAGGACGAAACGCGAAAAAGATTAGCGCAATTAATTTTGCCTCATTTTCATATAGCTTTATTTTTTTGCATCCATTAAATTAATCAACTAGACATAACTCTTAATTATCACTTAATTTGTTATGAAACTTATCTTTGTGTTTGTGTAGGGTTTTATTAAATATCATTTAATTTTTTTAAAATTCAAAAAGTGAGATTTTATTTTATTAAAATTTAATTTTGTTTTTGGTTTTTTTATTTCAATCCTATTTCTTTTGTTTTTTTTTTCTTATTTATTAATGTGAATAAATATATCCAATATAAAGATCTTCTTTAGCTGATAAATTAGAATGCTTTTGTAATTGCATTTTTAATATTAAAACATTTTTGGATCTATATTATAATTGAATTATTACCCGATAGATTGAATTTTGTGAAATTTGATTTTAAAATTAGTGCTTTTAATTATTAAGCCATAAGATTGTCATTATGTGACAATGATAACTGCAAATATTTGAAAGTCTTTGAGCAAATGCAAAAATGTTTAACAAAATTCATCGATATGAGCCTTTATTATCAGCAGCATTAATTTTTAATAGATGATTAACGTTTGTCATATGAAATGATCAATCACAATGAATAATTGTTATTATTCATTTTCTCACCAACTCAATCATATTTCATCATTCATCGTTAATAAAAAATTACTTTACATTTCAATTCATTTATTTCACTTATTAAATCACTATCATCATTATCCCCATTATTATAATCATTATTCATCACTATTATCATCATTATGATCACATCACAAAATTTTCCTTTTGTCTTTGCCCAATAAAGTATGTTCTTGCAGCAAGTACTCATAAATTCTACAAATACTATAACACCAATGATAATACTTATTCTTTCCTTAACAAAATTTTGATTTAAAAAATTTTTATTTTTTTCTTTTTTTCCTTCTCTCTTTTCCACTTTCCTCTCCCGGGTTCGTTTTCTTCTTCTTTACCCATCTTCTTACAGTTGCTTTTTCCAACTCTTACATTATAGGAATATTTTTGTGTGTAATTTATTTATGTATGTGTGTGTGTGTTTGTGCGAGTATGTGTATGTTTCTGTAGATCTAATTTTTTTACTGACATACTTTTTACTGATGACAACAAAATGTTCAATAATTAAATGATTATCGTTTGATTGAATTTAGGCGAAGGAGATCGATCATTTCCCAAAAATGGCATTTTAATTTTCAGAGCTCATTTTCTTTCCTTTTTTTTGCTGCAAACTTCATCCTATCTTCTTTTTTTTTCGTTCTTTTCTTTAAATGATTTTAAATGATCATTTAGCAAGATTTAAGCGATTTTTAAATGAAACTTCTTCAAGTTTTTTAAATTCTAAATAAAATGTTATTTCTTCTCCATTTCAATAAATTTATTTAAATCAGTTTACAGTTTAAATTTATTATTTATTTTATATTTAAATGTGCCAATTAGTTTTAATTAATTTTGAGCAAATGTTTTACTGAAAAAAATTATCTTTGAACATTCAATATAAAATTTCCCTTAAATTATCAAACATTTTAATAGATTTGCATTTTAGTACTGATTCAATTTTCTGGCCAATTGATTGTCGATTGGTTTAAAAATAATTTAAAATTCAAAAATGAATTAAAAAACATTTCGTTTTGCTATGAATAAAAAAAAAAAAAAAAAAAACGCAACAAAGTTGACGAAAAAAGACTTTACTATTTAATGATTTGGGAAACTCAAAATAATTGAATAATTTTGACGCTGTTGAATGGAGATAAGAAGAATCATTGAAATTTGAATGCTTAAAGTGGACTGTAAAAAAAAAGTGTGCATCGTATGCTCTCTCTGACATACTGCAAGGACATTTGATCTTTCATCAAGTTATCATGTATTAGTCGAAATAGTTGCATGTTTTTAATGAATACTTATCACTATTGCAAGTATAATTTATCCAATTTGATAGTAATTGCAAAAATCAAGCATTTTTCACATATTTTCTATAGTTTAAGAAAAATTTAATTTATTTGATAAAGCAATCACTGATAAGTAACAAAATGATATCAGTATATCTCTGTGTTTTTATTGATATAACATTGATATGTTACCTGATTCAATTTGATTAATTCAACAGTGATAACTTAAAAATTACTCATTTTTCGGCCGACAGAATCAGAATTCAATCTGATTCAAACCAATGACAATGATTAGAAATGAAAATTCAGAATGCTATCGTAATATTCAGTTTAATGAGAAACTTAAAGTTGAATCGTTTTACGTTCTGATATTACAGTTGTAGTTGTTTTCTTTTCTTAACAATTGTTAAATAAAAAAATCAAAAAAATTTACTTTTTAAATTACTTTTTAATCATCATTGCTTCATCTATTTTTCAAGCCTCATCGTTGCGAAATGTATTTCCTAATTTTTCCACTTTTAAAATATTCAAATTATCAGTCATTTATTCCAGGGTGGAGTATGATATGGATACTATTGCTGCTGCTATCATTAGCTGCAGCACATATCAGGATAATATATCCGCCAAGCCGTTATCCATTTCTGAATTATTATTTAACCGACAGTGGAAAAATACAACAATCGTGTGGTATGCCCAAAGATCCAAAAGGTTCATTAATATTTTTTTTATTTTACCACTTTAAATAATTAATTAATTAAACAACTCATTTCAAATATTATTTTTTCAAATTTTATAATGTTTTCATGAATAATATTAAATTCTGTGGTAACTTTTTTTGCGAAAATAAGCCAATAATAAACTAATAACACTATTATATATCTAATGAGCAAAAAAACAAGGACGAAATGAAGAAAAGTCAGATAAAATTCAGAAAGATTCTTTTGAAAATTTTTGTGCGGTATCTAGAAGAATGTTTTCTGCAATTTTTCTAAGAATTCATTTCGACGATGTAAAAACTGATTTAAAAAAAAAAAAAAAAAAACAAGAAAGTTTTGAAAAAAAAATCATTTATGAAGCGAATAGAGTTTTTTTGTCAAATTTTTGACAATTTTTTCATTTTTAATATTACTTACCATTTTATTTCTTCTTTAATTTTCCCTTTCTATTGTCATTCCATATCTTTTTAGTATATGAAAAACTAGTAATAATGAAAAGTTGCACTGACTGGAATTGAATTAAAGTGAAATTTGGCGGCAATTAACAATCGAAAAGTGGTTATAATTTAGTAACTGAAGTTAATTAAAGTTATTTGAGCAAAATTATTCTAACATGCTCATATTTTGAAGAAGGAATAGAACGGATTGAAAATCTTGAAAAAAAGAAACGACGGATTGAAAATCTTGAAAATTTTGAAAATATTGCAATTTTTTAAACCTTTTAAACTAGCTTCGCTATTTTGATTACCTTCGTTTTGTTTTTCAATTTTTTCCTTGAACCTATAAACAAATTATGTCTGCAAATGGGGAAATTTTTCGGAAAATTTTAATAATCTCAGGTATTCTCCTATTTCTTTTTCACTGATAATAAAATTTAATCAGCTGATCAAGTTTGATAACTGAATAGAATTCTTTTTTTTAATGCATGAAAAAAAGTGGATCAAGTCTTTTATTACCATTCATTTCTCTTTTCTTTAATAATTTCTTCAGCAAATAGAGAACTGGAATTTTTTGCAATTATAATTTAACAATTCCTTTAAAATTTCCCTAATGCAAAATTTCAATATCATAAAAGGGAAATTGTTTTTTCTTTGATAGATATTTCAAAAAAAAAGTTACTTTGAAAGTTTATATATGTCAAAAGTATTTTGTTTGGAAATTCATGCAGAAATGACCTTCAATTGAATGAAACAAAATCCAAGGGCATTCATAACGTATGGCAGATGCCGTAGGTGAAAAGTTCAAGAGATAAGATGAAAGGAATGAAGAAGCTCGGTCACTCAAATGAAATGTCACATATCTGTGATTCTTGTCATCATCATGATCATCATTACCAGCAGTAACAACAGGAACATTATATGTGTTATTGTAACGAGATTAATAATTTTCAGTAACAAATATCATTTCAGTTTTTTTCCATTATATTGAAGAAATTCCGTCATATAATGAATGCAAAAAAAAAATTTTTCATGGAGAAAAAATGCTTGTTGTTACTGTAAAATAGCATTTATGCATTATTTTTCAAAATCAATTAACACATAAACATTAACGATGTCTCTAAATAAAAATAATAATAATACAATTATATATCAGATTATTAGAAATAATTCGCTTTTTGAAAATTGCAAACTTATATTGGAACAACAGAAATTGTATCTTAATAAACTGATTCTCTGTTGGTAGAGCTGAAACATTAATAGTAGTAATAATGGTCATTAAAAAGAGAATAATTAAGAAGTACAGTTTAATGCCTGCCAGGATTATTTAATCTTGTAACTTCATATGTTCGCTTGAATCAAAGAATTACGGTACAGTATACCGTACACTTACCGTACACTGATATTCTAAAGACTCGCTACAGTATCATTCCTAAAAATTATTTTATTTAATTAATTCAGTTTTTTGATTGGTCGAGTAAGTAAAAATTTGCTTAGTATATGATCGCTTACTAGAATAATTGTATTATTACTATCATTATCAATAATTTATCGAATTTTAATTTGCTGTGTATTTTCATCATTATGTTATAGGTGTTATAACATGGCTACGTTCTGGTGAAAACGTTAATATCACTTGGTTTCAGTCAGTAATATCTCCTAATAATGTATGGTTTTGCTTATTCCTGACGATTTTGAAAAATATTTGGTGAAATTTGTCATTAATGTAATGCATTCGATTTTAACAGTCTAATTTT
Organism: Mansonella ozzardi; assembly: GCA_029876185.1. Classification (NCBI taxonomy): domain Eukaryota; kingdom Metazoa; phylum Nematoda; class Chromadorea; order Rhabditida; family Onchocercidae; genus Mansonella; species Mansonella ozzardi. The sequence continues at coordinate 13,613 of JARVGP010000772.1, read as the reverse complement.
TTCATTTTTTTTATATGGGAAATTAAATGAATAAGTCAGAAAGTACTGATTCAAACTGTCACCATTTTTCAAGATTGATTTTAAGGTGCAATTGAAGTTTGAGCTACTGAACGAAATGGATCAGATGGTTGCAATTTTACCATCAATTAGTGTCAACAACAATGATAGAGCTTCGTAATTTTTCAAACTGATTTATTTTCTAAATTTAGTCGTTTATTAATACAGTCACGGAAAAATATTTTGTTTCAAATTAGTGAAGATAAATTTATTTGGAATAGTTTTTGTTCCACATTCATTTTGGCATTTCATTTCTGATTTTGATAATTATTTAGTAAATTTATTAAATAACTACCATTTATAACCATAGCATTTTGTTGCAGCATTAAGTTTGATGCAGATACTTTAATATTAACAAATTGTTCAAAAAAAAACACATAAAAGTCATGAATCTATTTTAGGAAAATATCAGCAACAATAATGTTACCAAAAAATTTCGAATGTTATAACTGTGTAATACGAATTATTCGGCCAATTGTTGAAATGGGCAAAAATTCATCTTTTTATTCATGCGCTGATGTGAATATCGCTAATGGTAAGCAATGAGATGAAATAACACCGCAACAGAAATTTGTCCAGTTCTTCAATCCATTTCAAGCAATTTATTTACTTCGTAAATTAGTTGTTTCATCTCAGCGGAATTAATTCAAATTTCTAGTTTATTGCTTATTAATGGTATAGAATAAAAAGAAATCAATAAAATCTTCATATATTTATCCGTATATTTAAAAAAATACAAAGAAAAAATAAATTTTACTGATGATTGAAGTTAATTGAAGTTTTGCATACTTCAAAAAAAAAAATTAACCCATGCAACTAATAAAATTAACGCGAAATGTGACCAACTTTTGAGCACTAAAAGTGCTTTCCTTTTTTTCTGATCATTAAATGTAGAATGAAATTTTTTTTTCGCTCTTTCTTTTTTTTTGAGCAAAGTTATAAAAATTAATGCAATTTTAATGTGCATAAATGAATTAATTATTGATGAAAATAAAAAAGAAATATCACGATCATATTGCATTGATTGAGAAACACTTCATGCCACCCATTTTTTTTTGTTTTAAGAAGAAAGTAAAAAAAATTTATGATAGTTTAATTTTTAGTAAAACTTGACTGCATTGACTGCGAAAATAGCCATTTATATTAAATAATACATTAAAATTTTAGAAATCCCAGATGGTGATACATGTTTGGGTAATGGAAATCGGAAATATGGAATATGTGAATGTAATTTGTATTCATCCGGTGACAATTGTCAATATCACGGTTTTTCTTTACCTTTAATCAATTTCCTTCTTGGCATCATTTCTGTTGTTCTTTTATTCCGGGAAAGAAATGTGAATTATACTTCTTTAAAAGACGATTTTTCAATAACAAATCAAATATTTTATTTTAGTTCATTTTGAATGAATTTATGGTAATTTTAGAAAAATTGACCTAGGAAGAAAATAATTTTATTGCATTCTTTAATAAAAAGAAATTATTGTGACAATTTTTTTTTAGACCGCAACTATTAATTCTTATTTAAAGCAATTATCAAATATGATATATTTTGAAAATTAAGAAATTAAAAAAGCATTTCTTTTCTTATTGTCACGTTTAATATTTCTGTCATATTTTAATTTCATTAGAATTGCTAAATGTTTAATTATAGTAGAATTAAACTTTTGTTTTATTTACAGATGAATGTACAGAGGATAAAGACTGTAATAATCATGGAAGATGCATTATATTTCCAAAAGATGTCAAAGAAATGAAACAATGTTTTTGTCAAAGAGGATATTTTGGAAGAATGTGTCAACATGGTAACATTTTTTAAGAAAAATTATTTACGTATTTTTCAGTAATTCGACAACCATATTGCATAAAATTTTTTCCGTAAATATTTTTTTTTTTGTAACGAAAAATCCGTTTAATTGAAAAATTTTACATTGCATACATTAATGGGAAATTTCAATCCAGTTATTAAAAAATTTTTTTATATTTGATAAATTCTTATATAAAAACATAAATTTAATCTTTTTTAAAAAAAAATAGTTTTCTATGAGTAAAATTTGAAATGAAAATCCTGAAACGTTTGTAAAATAACGAAATGTGAAAAACTTTGATGTACAGTTACCAATTAAAGAAATTGATCACAAGAGTTTTTTGCAATATAACAAATAATTTCATTTTCAACATTTAACGCACTTAATATATGGCAATTTCTAGCATTGTCTATCGTCTCAATTGAGAACATTTAATCTAATTTAAATAATTAATTTTTCGTCGGTAAAAGCTTAACAATTAGCTAACAAAAATTTCTTCGTGTAAATGCATATTCTCATAATTTGTGAATACTAATTAGTTTTTTCTATAATATGCATACTTATCATAATTTGCAAATTATTACTGAAATAAGTTAAAGCGTTGAAATCCAGAAATTTTTCCATTATTATTATTACTGTTAAAAATATTTTATGTATTGCAAATACTCAAATTTTTCTTAGTATTATTATGAATAAATCTCTTTAACATTCTTTATAATATTGCAATTTGCATAAGTTAAATTTAAAATTTCGCAAAATGCGAGATGTCCCATTTTGCGAAAAGGCATAAAATATGCAAAAACTTTAGTAATTTTTAATGATGCATTTTAATTTTTTTATATTTTACTTACAATATAATTCGTTAGTAATTAAATTTATATTTAGTAGCACAAAGTTTTACGGATGATTCGGAATTTCTTCCATCGTTATATCATATGCATCAAGTTGGACAAGATAATGATAAAATCTATTGGAGGATAATACAGGTTAGATACTTATCTTGACTATTCAAATAATCGATAAGTTATCAACTGAATGAAATGAACATCTAATAAGTGCATTTGAGGATAATTAGGTTCTATAAAGAACACCTGGACTAAATTGAATCTAGAATTTGAGGTTAGAAATAAATTGATGAATTAAGAGGCTTTAAAATTAAATAAATGTATATTTGACACATTTTATGCAGAAACTTTACAGTCTATTGATTAGTGACATTTTTCTGATATTTTTAACTTTTAGCGAATGTATCGGCATTTGTCAGATTGCTTGTTTATTTCTTCTCATTCATTTCACAAAAAATAAGTTTCAAAAAATTGAAAAATTTCTCGGAAGAAATAAAATATAACATCTGGAAAAATTCTGATTAAATTTTATTGTTTCATTTTTCAAAAAAAAAGCAATAACAAATGTTAGCAAAAATTTCGCTCTATAAGTTGTTAAATTTTCTGTTAAATTTTATTTTTGTTCATGATGATCAGAAAAAAACATTGTTTTTTTCTTACTAAGTTCTTCTATAAGATGAGTGAGAAAGCACTCTGAATTCGTCGCATTATCGTGAGTTAGATCATTAGGACTTAGTAATCTTGAGAAATATGAAATGAAATTTTAAATAGGATCTTAAATAGCACTGAATAGGATAACTTCTATTTCTATCATTTATAAAAGAATTATTCTTCTCGTTTTAAAGATAATTTAAGAAGTTTGTGATGCTTTAAAAGCAAAGGTTATCATTTATATAAAATCACAATGATAATCCAATTAAGAAGAATGCATGCTCTTTGATGTTGAAATTATTGCTTTTAATTCATTTATTTGTTTTTTTTTTTTTTTCATTATTTGTTATAAATTTAAAAGTAAACTATTCTTTCTACGTCTTGTGCAACGTAAAATGTACATTGAATTAAACAAGCAACATTAGTTAATACGTAAATAATTTACAATTATAAAGTAAAATATTAATTTCTTTTTGAGTTCGGTCTTAAATTTTATCATTTTCATTTCCTTCTTTGCTTTATATTATCTTATTTGTATTTTTAAATTAAAATGAATAATCGAATTTTTTTAAAATATTATTTATAAAAAATTTAAATCAAAAAAAGTGAACATTATTACTTTTTTCTTTCTATTATCGATATTCTTTGATGTTTTTATTTAAATTTCTTCTTCTGTAAATTCCATTTATTTTAATTGTAATAAAAATCACATCCAAATGTAATTTTCATTACAATGAAGCAGTCAATTTTTCAGCTCTTAAATTTACATTTTAAAATTTATATGACAGAGGATTTAATTTGCTATAGTAATGTCGTAATAATGACAGTAGTTGTTGCATTAATAGCAAATGTGTCAAGTGATGGGTTAAATCTAAATGTATATGAATTGGAATGATTGAAGAAATTCGAAAAACCTTGACCGATATATGATTATATATGTAACATAGCCTATATATTGTAATGGTGAGCATTACAATACCATTACAATACTTACTTTCTTTAAAATATGTACATATTTTCTACCTTCCGCTTCCAATCTTACCAATGCATTCCACATTTACATCCACCGAATCAAAATTCCGCTCTCATGCTGAACACGTTTTACATTTTTGTTGAAATATTACCGATTGCATCTTACATATTAGATGCTTTCCATTGTTATACTTGTCAACCAACAATTGAAGAAATGATTTCATCATTTCAAAATCATTTAAACATATAAAGAACATTAATTCAACATTAAGATTTTTGCATTTAACAAACCATTACAAAGTACATATATATACGTACTTTATTGTAATATTAAAAAAGTTTAATAAAATTTTAACTAAATATGAATTTTTTTGTATACTTTAATAAGTTATATTAATAAATGTACATGAAAATTATATATCGGGTGAGATTTTTTCCGAAGGCAATATTTAATTAAGATTACGCTATAATAGCTATAATTTCTAAAAAATTAATTATTTTTTTTCATTTAGAAAATATCAATAATTTATTAATCAACACAAAAATTTGGAGTCGAAAGAAAAATTATTATTTTGAATTTAAAATGAAAAAAAATTACCTATTAAATAAGCTGAACGTAAATCTTCAATCATATTCTGCGAATAATTTTAACAGAAAGAAAAAAATAAATATAATTAAAAATTGTTAAAAAATTTGGTTTAAAATCAGATAATTTAAAATCTTCAAATGTTAATTATTATTATTACAAAAAGCATAGCCGAAATAAATTTATCTGGAATAATTAATTACTTATTAATTACTCACTGTAAGAATCCTCTCTTATATCTTATTTTCAGAATGAAATTGAATTTGTATTAAAATTCAAGACTAATTCTTCGATTGGCATTGGTTGGAAATCGGCAAATTCTGATGGATATTGTCCCTTAACACAGAAATTTCCAAGTTCAGAGGAGAAATCCTCGGGAGATTTGATGAACACATTATCATCATCATCACTATCAACATCATCATCATCATCGCCATCATTATTATCATTATCATCACCATCATCGTTATGGACAATTCAAACAGCTACAAATAAACAACAAAGTGAAAGTACTACAAGTGAAGTGCTTCCCTCTGAATCGACCAACGATAAACAATTTTCAAATATTCGTAATGCTGAAACTAAAAGTGAAATTTCGAATTTGAAAAGAATTGTCACAAAAAAAAAACAAAGCAAATTCACGAAAATTTACAAAAATATTAAATTTAAATAAATAAAGTTAAATTTCTAAAAAATCTGAAATTAAAAAAAACTTTTAAAACTAGAAAATTTTCCATATTGTTTAGATTTAGTAATTTTTTTTTTCAAGCTAAAAAGTTTATTTATCATTTTCACGTTCAAAAATTGTTTTTAGCTATTTGATTATTTCATTTTACTGTCGTTTTTTTTCTTTTCTGTTCAAATTATTAATTATATCAGAATTTGATGCAACAAAAACATGATAAATTATTTCATTGATTTGCAGATATCTGTAATGAAAATGAAGAATTTTCGCAGTGTCCTGAATTTACTCGACAGTGTGAAGCATCTTGTGATTGGACAAAATTTCCGGAAACAATTCCAAATTGTCCGCGTACTTGTGGCGCACCAAAATGCATCTGTAAAGAGGGGTTTGTACGATCAGCAAATGATAATGATATCTGTGTACCGTTTCATTTTTGTTCTGATGAGGTAAGAAATTAAAGGATGAGAATAAATTTCGTTTTGAATTTATTTTTTTTTAAATTTTTTTCATTTAACATTTTTTGTGAAATATTAATGAGTTGTTTTATTTCTGCGAAAAAAAGCTGTTGCCGTTTATTTTATTCAATTTTTTTATTATAGGCTGAAGTAGAATGTTCAATTAATTCAACTTGGGCAAAATGTGGTATTGCTTGTGAGCCAACATGTGAAAATATGTACGATACATCACCATGTTCAGCAAGTTGTGATGAACCAGCCTGTACATGTGCTGATAATTATGTTCGACATAAAGGAAAATGTATTTTTTGGGGCGATTGTCCAAGTATGTATTATTTTTATCATTGTTATTATCATCATTATTATTATCATTGTCCATTTTTTCTTTCTCTGCATAAAAATCCTAATTAACATCTTTGAAATATTTCTGTTGCAACAAAATCTTTACTAATTTAAAATCAGATCATGATGGTAAATAAAAATTAAATGCCTAAATTTCGAATTGAATAATTTAAGCATTGATTGAAATTTTGGAAATATCAAAATTATAAAATGACAGCAAAGTACTGTTATTCTTTTTTTGCTTCAGATCTTGAGCAGCATTTTGCATCAGTTTCACCAACTTCAACAGTAAAAGATGAAAGATCGATTTTGTCTGAAATGGAATTAATTCCTGATAATAGCAGTAATCGATCGGAAAAAATACTAACCACAACAGCAGAAACAACAATTGCCAAAATAAAGACCATATCCGGTAGCCTTACTTGTAGCATCAATGAAACAATTAACGAATGTGGTCGAGCATGTGAAACAAGCTGTAGCAATGTAAGTTTCATTTCAATGATTAAATATAATATCAATTCTAACAGTAATTCCATAGCTAAATACAAAACGCTGAATAATTGATACATAGCATTGAATTTGACTAATCTAAAAATTCGATTTTGATTCATTCATTTTTGGCTCATATTTGCTATCATCAAACAAAATGGAAATTGATTGAACGAAAATAAAAAGTGAAAATTTGAATAAGTAATTTACAGTTTACATTCTAAGCTAATAAGCTTTTAGCAATTTTAATTTCATTTTGAAACATTTTTAAATTAATCTTTTCCTATTGCATTTGAAAAAAAAGAAAATTAAATGAAATTATTTTTAATAAATTAACAGGTATATTCCCGGGAAAAATGTACGCAGTGTCATCGACCTGCATGTGCATGCATTAATGGTTATGCACGAATTGATGATCGATGTATTTATTGGGTTGATTGTCCACATGGAAGTAAGCTTTTTATTTGCTACATTATTCCATGATAATTTTATGTAAAAAAAATTGTGTATAAATTTAAGCAAAGATTATTGAAGTAAAATTTTGACAGGAGATGTTTTAACAAAAGAAAAATTCCTTAAAATCCATATATTTACATTATGACTGAAATATTTTTTTTCCAGGTCGTCGTTTATCAAATGATCGCCAACATAATACACCATCGATGTCAGCAAAAACATCAATAGCAAATATTGCAGATGGGACAGAATATTCAAATAGGACAGAATTGACAAATTCATTCCCTAACTTATCAAATAAAAGAAGAAATGAAATGCATGGATTGAAATTAGCTGATGCTGAAGCAATTATAGATGATGGAAATGTTCAATTACAAAATGCGTCAAATGCTGGAAATCCTTTACCGTCGCAATCGAGTAAACTTTATTCATTCTTTTCTTTATGTTTTCCGTTTTTTTTCGATTTGTTTAAATTGTTGTATAGCTATTAAAAATAATTTTAATATTTAATTCAAAACAAAAAAAAAAGTTTAAATAAACCGCACGCTTCTACTTATCGTTTAATTGATCAATGAGATAGAAAAGATTATATTTTGCTGGTTTAAAAAAAAGAAATGGAAATAAGTTTAATTTTTTTTCTCTCTGTTTCTCTTTCTCTCTGTCTAACTTTCTCTGTTCTTTTTTAAATCAAAATTCTCCAACAAAAAATTGTTTTGAAAGGTTAGAATTTTCTTTTCTAAATGTTGATAATTTAGGAGTTGCCGGTGATGTATGTTATGGTGATTGGCGTTGGCCACCTGGTTGTCGTGATTGTGATTATCGCATTTCATGGAATTATTTAGATGACACGGATGAGATTGAATTTTCTATCGAAACACATGCACCTTCAAATTGGTGGACAGGTGTTGGCTTCTCACCCACTGGTACAATGGTAATTTTTTAGCACTGATAATTTATGAATTCCCTTCTTTCATTTACTGCTATCATTAGATGAAACTGATATTGCAAAATTTAAAAAAAGTGGTACAAAAATCGTTCTAGGTGGAAGCTGACATGATTATTGTGAAAAGTAGAAATGGTGAATTATCCTTGCATGATATGTATAGTACAGAATATGGTATACCACGTGAAGATAGTAAACAAAATGTTTATACACCTACAGTAATCGGAACACATGTTAATGGCGTACTACGAGTACAATTTACTCGAAAGCGTGATACAGGTGATCGAAAAGCTGATCATCATTTTTCGGAAAATAATTGCTACAAATTTTTATTCCCAGTTTCTGGTGGGCGATTGGAACCGGTATGCATCCTATTATAATGCTTGTTTCATTTTATTTATAAGTGATACATTGATTTCGTTGAATAAGATTTTGCTAATTTCGAACGTTTTCACATCAAACGTTTGCGTGCTTAAAAATGTTTCGATTTACTGGAAGAGAAAAGAAATGAAAAATTTTTAAAATATTTAAATTACAAATTATGACCGCTCGTTGTCCAGCTCTCCACTGAGTGTTTTTTTCTTTTTTTGGATGAAAATGAAAATAAACATAAGAATTAGTAATTGTTACTCGAACATTTGTAGCGAAAATATTGAATGAGCAAATAGATAATTGATTAATTATGTATCATAAAATGTAGAGTAAGAAAGCTTATCAGTAATAACAAACAATTTATTATCATTTCTATTATAAATGGGGTTAAAGTAGTAAGGAATGTTACAAATCTAAAATATGCAGAATGCTTATTACAGTGAACTGTGTTATACTAGCAGACTTTTTTAGTCCATAGTTTATAAATTAACGAATAGCTACGATGAATGGAAAAAAGAATTTAACAAATTTTATTTATATTAATATTTTTTATTTATTGTGTGCTTTATTTAAGAATGGTGATTTTTCGAAACATATAACAATACCGCATGTATCAGAAAATAAAATATGCATTGAAAGTTGTTCTTCTCCACAAAATCTTCAGGGTAAGTTTTACTTTTTTTATTTCGATTTTAATAACCTAACAAGTAGTAATTATCAATTTTCTTAAATTTCTTTTCATATTTAATTATTTATAGCACATGTATTGAATAATTAAATATGAAATTATCATAGATAAATTGAAATTTTTTCCCGTGATTGCAAGTAATAGGTTATATAATAAATGCGAAACTTTAGAGGAATTGATAGATGAAGCAAAAAAAAAAAATCATATTTATGAATAAGCTAAAAATTTCGATTAATACTCAACTGATATCTAGGAATTAAATAAGAAAAATTAATTATTCCAAATTAATTAAAATTAACTTTTTAGCTACAAGTTCATGTGAAACCGAATATCGTTATCCGGCAGGTTGCAGTGATACTGCATGCGATTATATTGCTAAATGGGAATATAATATGGCGAGGAAAGATGTAAAATTCGAAATTTCATCGAAAGAGTTGGGTCGTTGGACTGGGATTGGTTTTTCGCGAGATGGTCAAATGGCAAACTCAGATATGTATACTGGTTGGGTATTTGAAGGTAAAGGATATGTTACAGATCGATTTGCATACGGTCGTCAACTTCCAGCAATTGATCCAGGCGATCGTCAAGATATTTACGAAATTACTGGCAAAGCAGATGATGATATTCAGGTTCTACCTATTCATTTCTTGACTTATTTCATCTTTCTATGACAAATAAAATTTGTAAATGAATTAATTAAAAAAATTTTTCGAAAAAATGTTCCGACAATTTTTTATCCTACATTTGCAGACTATAACATTCCGTCGAAAAGTATTACCAGCTGATACAATAACTGATTTCCCACTCAATATGTGCTATTATTTCCTGTTCCCAATTGGTGGTGGACGAGTTTTAGCACGAAAAAGTCAAGATTTCAAAAATGCCAAAACACCGATCGGTTATCATGATCTCTATCAGCCGAAAGTTTCGCGAACAAAAATTTGCATCTGTGATCAGGTAATGAATCACTCGAATAGTTTAATTCCTATCATATGATATGTTTATTCATCCTATACAATCTAAATTTAAAAACTGTCAAGATTTGAGATTTATCCTTCATAATCATACTTCATTGAATCATTTTTGTGAATCGTTCTTTAGAATTATTCTCAGGATCACACATCATTGAATTATTCTTCGCAAATAAGTAAAGACAGATATAGCGAAATATAACAAAAAAGTCAGTTTATTATGATGTGCGATTTTATTGATTAATAATCAATAACACTGTAGACGAAGCAATCCTTTGCTATTCTGTATACTTTTTTTTTTTAAATGATTTAAATGAATTAGAATGAAATGATTTAAGCGTATTTCAGAATGGCGTACCAATTGGTTCCACTGATGGACCACCAGCAGTTCGAAATCGTCGCGGAATAAATCAAATTGATATATTAGCTCGTCCAAAACGACAGTTTCAAGATCCATTCGAAGTTCAAGTTGATCCTTTCGCAGGAATGGATAAAGGTACATTATTTGTATCATAAATATATGTTAATTACATTATATTTGAGCAGTTGCTTTTATTACTTTAATAATCACTTTTACTTCTTAATTTATCCCAAATTATAATGAATTTGAAGAATTTGAATCAATGAAACACTGGAAAATAAAAGATATATAATTTTGCAAATAATGAAAGACAAAGTAATTTAGTAACCGAGAATAAAACTTATATTCTCTAATAGCATATTTGTTACTGGTGTTTTGTTTTTTTTTTTTGGAAATTTAAATGAAATAATTTGAGGTAAATTGAAAAATAAAATTAGTCTAATGAAAGTAGGATAGATATATATTTTGCGAATTATAAAGTTACGTTTTGCAATTTTTAGAAGTAGAACAGAATTTTCCAACTGGGGAAAAGATAACAAAAGTGGATGATGGAAAATTATCACTTGAAATCAAACAAATTGCTCCTATGAATACTGAAACTACTTCAATGATTACAGACTCAATTGATCATTCGGCAATTGACGAAAGTAATATTGTTTCACTAATTTCATTATGTTGTAATTCTTAATTAACTGTATTGTCTGTTTTAGTGAAGGCACCGATACAATCGGAAACTACGAAACAGAAGTTTGGGTCGGAACCGGAATCTACTTTTTCAGTTATATCTAAACCAGCATTAGAACTTGTAACAGAAGAATTGGAATTAATAGCGACTTCACAGCAAATGTTGAAAAACGGAAGCGAAAAAAGTAAATTTCGGATTGCTTTTTAAATACAATTCTGTTAGTATGCTCAAGAACGGTTTTGTAGAAATTTTTATAATGAATGAAATTTGCAGTAGTGGAACAAACAACAGATTGTCTTGATATGGTGATAGGAGCGATGATCGATGACGTATCACAAATACGTGATTATTATTCTTTCCCACAAACAGGACCACAACCTGATGAATTTTTTGGTGGACAAGATTCGTTAACATCAGCAACTGCCTATCAACAGAATGGCATTATTACAGTTATTTTTCGGAAACCTTTAAAAGGTATGAATTGCTTACAATTGAAGCAATGCAAATCAAATCATTTTGTAATAACTGTATTCATTTAAGAAGAAAAGAAAATGAGAAGTGATTATTTAGATTTGATGAGTAATAATTATCTCACTTATTGCGTTATGTTCGTGAGATTTTTCAAAGATTTTATTTGATCTTAAGCATCCGATCAATTCGATCGCACAATATCATCAGAAGGAACTACAGTATTTTGGGCAAAAGGTGTGAAATCTGACGAATTAATCTCTCAGGTTAAATTTAACTTTTCCAGTTTTCCTTTTTTTTTTCTGTCACTTTTCCATGATGCTTTCAAAAAAATGAATTATTTAACAAATACTTTCACGACATAAAATAATAATTTCAAACTAACTTTAGATAATTATTAATAACTTTACTAAGGCATATTTATCTAACAACTATTCTATTTAAAATAAATTTAAGGGCGTTTTGGAGAAAGCAGTAACTCCGTTTTCGGATAATGAGAACAATCGAGGACAATTGGTTATCAATTTCCTTGGTTTGTGTTTTTTTATCAGCTTCTCAGATATTTCAAAATTTGATGAATCGGTATTCTTATTCGTTATAAATTACCTGAAATATTTAATAATTTTGATTTATTCGGAGTTTAATTTCTATCTTTCTTCAGATTGTAGGAATTAAACAAAGAGGTAGTAAGATAATAAAAATAGCTTAAATTTGAAATGACTATTTAACAACTTAAAAAATTTACAGATGATAAGGATCAAGAATCAAAACAGATTCAAAAATATGATCATAAAAACATATGCTCTGATAATTATACGTACCCGGCTAATTGTACAAGTGAAAAATGTACGTATACAGTAAGTTGGTTGACCGATAGTAAGAAAATTTCATTTTCATTAGCTGCAACAATTTCAACAAATCACTGGACTGGAATAGGATTTTCATATGATGGATCAATGGCGCGTTCTGATTTGATCATTGTGAATGTACTGGATGTAAGTTTCGAACTAAATTAACTGTCGAGTTCAAAAAAAAGAAATGAATCTTCCACTAAATGTAATTTTATTCATTAATATATTAATTAACTAAGCTGTAGTAAATATACAACAATGATTCTCTTTTTTTAATAGTTTTTTTGCTAATTTGACAATTTTTCATGGGTCGACCGTAAATCTTTATATGGTGATTATAATCTAATTTAAAGCAAACTTTAGTATTGCTATATAGTTTAATAAATCTAATTATTAAGATTTTTCTTAATATTGTTTATTCCTTGTTATTTCGAGAAAACTTTTTTAAATAATTTTCGTCAGCATTGCTTATCTAATTTTCGTTTTTTTGCGAAATTGTTAAAGAAGAAAGAGGTGAGATTCAAAAAAAAAAAGTGAAATAAAAATTGATTGCAGGATGGAGTAATAAAAGTTTTGGATATGTTTTCACCAGGTTATAGTCGGCCAAAAATAGATAGCGAACAAAATTTGTTCGATATTCGAACATCATATAATCAAGGTCGAGTGTATGCTAATTTCTCGCGCTATTTGATTTCAAATGATGAAAATGATATTTCCATTGATCAATGTGTTTATTTCCTATACCCAGTTAGTGGAGGCGAATTAAATATAGGTAAATTTCTACTATTTTTTTTCACTATTATTTTGAACTAATATTAATTAAATCAAAATATTTTTAAAAATGATGAAAACATCATTAAGTTCTTTCTGTTATTTGTAGAACAAAGATTTTTTTTTTTTTTTTTTTTTTTTAAATTTTTTTTGGTTT
>JARVGP010000771.1:0-30109 GCA_029876185.1 Mansonella ozzardi | reverse complement strand
ATAATAATATGGTAACAATGATGTGATGATGATGATGACAGCGATAATAATAACAATAATAATGATTATATTGTTATAAAAAAGGTTATATTATTATTAAAAAGAACCATTTTTGTTTGAAATGCACGAATGGTTGTTGCAAAAAAAGGGCGGAAGGGAAAAATCGAAATCAATAGAAAAATTGAAATTAATACAAAGCTTTCTTTTTTCTTAAATTCTTCATTTCAGGGCTTTTTTCGTGTAACAGTTGCCCTAATGGATTATTCATCAGCTTTTACGGGCATTTTAATCTTTGCCTCAAGTCGTATACGTTCCGGAAATATGCCAATGAATGCTATGGCACTTCTTATGGCCCAATTAGTTAGTCGTGCATGGATCGTTTCTATTTTCACATTAATTTTCTGGTGAAAATGAAGAGAGGGAGAAAGAGAGGAACTCGATTAATTAATTAATTACTGGTTTTAATTTCCACATCTTTAACTGTCTTTAATTTGTGGGTATAATATTATCAGAGAGACTGAAAAATAAATCATCTACTCATAAGCTTGATAGCGTCTTAAAAATTGGCATATGCAGATGTCCTAATATGCAGAAATGTCTATGAGACAGGCGTGAATATTTCAATCTATTCGTATAAAAAAGTCATAAAAATTGCATTTCATAATTTTATTTAAAAATAACACTAATGGATTTAAGTTAATAATTACTTATTGATTATTTAGGAATCAACAACTGAATAATTAGTAAGATATATTTAATTTTTCTATGTTTCAGTTACCGCCAACATTTTTTTATGTTTTGAAAGATGGTTGTAATGGTCATTTGGCAAATATACAGCCTGCTTATGAAAGTTATGCAGCAACTGGTTGGTTTTCTTTGGCTTTCTCTTTTATTTTCAAATTAGAATTCTAAAACTTCCGATCTATGATGGCATTCTCCATATCTCCATATCATTTTGGATATGACATTAAATGGCAGGACTTTTTTTGTCCTATTCTGGATGAATTCAGTTTATTAAAATTGTATGGCAATAGAATTGATTTAATTAATCATTTCATCAGGTTTTTAATTAAATATATGAAATTCATTACAAAAGTTATTGGGAAATTCGTAGATAAACTGACTCATCTCACATCTCATTGATTTTATTCTTTAGGATGAAAAAAATTAATCAAACAGCATAAATTAGAATTTTATTGATTTTTTAGTTTCGTAAAACTAAATTCTCTTTTTTTCATCTTTAAAAGTTTTTTTCTTAGTAAAATTAAATTCTTTTTTTTCATCATCAGTTAATCTCACTCAAATCAATTTAATGAATTAATTTTATATGAAACATTTTCGTTTGATACGGCTGCGGCATGTTTTGCAACAGTTACTGCTGGACCACTTTGGGCTACCATTTATTATGCCGCCAATTTGCTGTATACATGTATCGGTCCTATGGTTTGTAGAAATTTAATTCATTTTAAATATACTTTCTTATTAAATGAACACACTGTGCAATTAAATAATCTCTTACTTAAATTTTAAACTAAACAAATTCAAAAATTGAACAACTGAATGCAAAATTTATTCTAAAATATTAGCAAAGTATACTAAATAGATGGAAAAATTTTTCGTTTTAAAATTTTAAATTTACCCAATATTCAATTGAAATTCGCAAAATTTTTTTAGTAGAATGAATGAATTTTTTAATTTCCAATTATCTTTTAATACTCAAAATTATTTTAATGAAATATAAACGAAAAACAGAAACGAAAGAAATTGAGGAAATGCAAATACAAAAGCTGAGGATATAATTAGTTAAATTAAACAGAATTACTTTTGAAATATTGCAGAATAGAATAGTGAATATATCGATTATTTTGTCTATCATTTAATTTAAGTTTAAAGTTTTGAATAAAACATTGAATTTGTTTTAACAAATTTACACAGTGAAGATTATTCCATTCCATAATTTGAATACTGTAATATCTGATCAAGAAAAATTATCAAAAAAAGCATAAAATAATGAGAATAAATCTTGGCGAAAGAAAAAAAGAAAGGTTAAATAATATCATATATATTGCATTAAATTAGCGACTTATAAACATTATCTAGAATTGTATGGTATTACCGTATGACAATATAGGATTATGATAGAGTACTGTAATATAATGATATTAAACCATGGAATACTTTCATCTAAAGCATTATTATTATCTTTCAGTTCGTACTATTAGTATTCATTCACAATTCATTCGTAGAGCAATTTGCACTTGTGGAACGATTTCGGACATTTTTATTAGCTTTGTTATGTGCTTTATTTGCTACAACGGGTCTTCTTCTTTGTATGCCTGTTAGTGTTATCATTTAAAATTAATTTCCTTTTCAATTTTTCACTTGAAATTATTTAATGAATATATACATCAGTGTTTTAATTAAATATTTAAATATCTCAGTAAGAAAAAATTCGTTTAAAATTAATTCCTTTTATATTTTTTGTTTAAAATTATCAAGCAGAAATGATGCATGTAATAACATGTGATAATTAAGCATTTAAATATTAAATTTTTTTTATATTTATTTAATTATTGGAAATCTGCATGTCATTAATTTACTTTTCATTTTTAACACAGATTAATATATGTACAGTAGCAAATTATTTTGTTATCATAATATTGATATTTTAATATGTAATTTTTGTTTTCCTCATTGTTTGAACCTTTGAAAATGATTCATTTAAGAGTTTTAATTTTTACATTTACAAGAACGTTTATTTAGAAGAAGAAAAATTGGTTGAAAAAAAGCAAATACTGTTTTTGAATTTTTATAAATTTTACGCAATATTTTTTTAGATGGGTACATCATTTTCTACATTACTACAATATGTTTCACAGTCATCAATTGCACATTTGTTTCTGTTTGTTACAGTTTTCTTTATTTATGGTAAGCTTGATCGTATTTTTTCATTAATTTCAAGTTATTATTTAAAATTTGTCACTGAAATGTCTCACTATTACTTTTTAGAATTATTCAATTACTCCGATAAATTATCGCTAGAATTATTTAATTATTTCGATGATATATTTTATAGAAAATTGTTGAAGAAATGAAAAAAAAAATTAATGTAATCTTATGTTCTTTAAATTAAAATATTACAGATCAGATCAAGAATTGTTTGTGATCTATAAAAAGAAAAAAAATTAATGGCAAATGTAATATGTATTGAATTAATGAATAAATTTTATTTTACAGTATATCAATGATTAAACACTGTCATCCGATCTGATGTATAAATATGGCGAAATTGTAGCCAATTTTATTTGAAAATAAATTAATTAAAATTATTGATTATTAGGATGGTACAATTTGGATACCGATGTACGAATAATGATAAATACAAGCAATAATCGTTCATTGCTTTTATACATATTCGGTGCAACAAGTCCATTATATACAGTTCTATTATTTACATCTGTACCAGCATTTCTCGTGGTTTCTTATTTCTTTATTATTTGTTTTAATTTGATTTAATTTTTTTTTTGAAGTCTTTGAAATTTATTTTAATTTTAATTTCTAAGTAATATCGATTGAGTTTTAAAGTCTTTAACACCAAACAGCAATATTTTTTAGTTTCAAAACTTTTTCTTAATTTTAATTTCTAAATAATACTGATAAGGTTTTAAAGTTTTTAACTTCAAACAAATTAAGTTTCAGACTTTTTCTTCAAATTTAGTCTCAAAATTTTCAGGCAAAATTAGTGAGTGTATTTGATTTGCTAATGAATGGAATGGATATTGAAAAACATATTGATTACGGTGCAGCATTTATATCAGAATCCAGAACATTCAATCGATTCTTTGGTTATTTGATATTACTTGGACCAGCAGCAATTATTATCATATTTGCATCTGTTGCATTTTATATTAATGTTATCATTTATAAAATGGTAAGTATGATTTGTTTCCAGATGGGTTTAAATTTTAAAATGCCTTTTAAATGCAAATTCAATTTTAAATTTTTGGATATTGTTTGTTAAATAACAGTGTCATCTTTTTTTTAAGTTATTATATTTAAATTTCAACCTAAAATTACGCATAATTTTAATTGATTGCAATAAGAAGCCTTAAATTTTATTTATTAACTTTGTTATAAAATTGATTTAATGATGAAATTAAACAATAAAGGTTGATAAATTCGATTAAATCTGAATTCAAAAAAATACACTTAAATTTGAAATCATTTAAAAATGCCACGAATTTATATTTTGTCTTTATAAATATACTGGCTTATTTTCATAATTTTTAAATTAAAATTTAATCCCAATCATTAAAAAAATATAGCTAGCTGGTTTAACTCTTAAAATATATTTAAAAATTTTTCAATTTTGAAGCAAAATTCAAATGGATAATTTCAAATTAAATATTTCAGCCATGGGGTGCAATTATGGATGCAACAACAGACTGGATTTCGCATCATTCACTTAGGCAGGTAAATGGCTCTTCTTTTCTTGTTGTTGCAAAGCATATCACTTTTTAATTCCTATCAAAATTTGAATTCATTAACTCATATAGTAGGAAAGAAAAAATGAGAGAGAAAATGGAAATGAATTAATGTGCAATAATTCTACAAATAACAGTAATCGTGCAATAATAATAAATGAAATTTGTTCATTAAAAAAAATGGTAAAAAGAAGAAATTAACCCAGTTTTAGCTCCAAATTAGCCCAAAAAATTTTGGCTAATTTGAAATGGGTTTGATTTTAAAAAAAAAAAACTTTTTAACATTTTCACCCATTTTTCTTTTTCAGCTTAATTTAGAGTATTTTCGCTTTCTTTTTTTTCAACCTAATTTAAATTAATTTCACGTCGTCTTTTTTTTTCAAATTTAATTTGAAATGCTTTAATTAATTTTCAAGAATTTTTTATTCAGGCAACAAATCGAAAATTACCACCGATCTCACATCACATATTCACATCTTTTTCAAGTATTTCTTATCGAACTGTGTTATATGTCATATTTACTTCTGAAATATTCATTGGAATGATTTTGTTTTTCCTTTTTGTTGGGTAAATTTTTTTTTTATTTTTTAAATTAATTTAATAATTGTAAAATAATTTTTGCTCTTATTGTAACCAATTTATCATAAATTTGTTTTGTTAATTACACTCTATTTATTTATTAATTTTTATTAACTGCAGTTTGTTAATAATCTTTCATTTGATTATTTGAAATAGTTTTAATGAGCTAAGGTTAATAAAATTTAACATTAGTTGAAAAAAAATTTTTTTATCGCAATAAATGAAAAATTGGAAAAATACTGAAATAATGAAATACGATGAAATGAAATACATATGGGTTTATGTTAGAAAAGTGGGAAAAAAAATGCCAAATGAATTTCTGGATTTCTCATTTAATTTTCCAATTTACAGTAATGTATTTTACGTTCGCCTTGCTACAAATAGTACGAATACAGCAGCAGCAGCAGGTAATTTTCGTACCATATTATTTCTCGGTCTCTTAACATTCCACATTTTATCATTGGTTGAATTACGTTGGGCATTAAAAAGATGGGATCATTCATCCAAGTTAGTTTAAATATTGCTTCTTTTTAAACATAAATAAAATAATTCATCAATAAGTGACACTTAATTTCATTATGATTATATGACGCCACAGAATTACTGTAGTGTCGCAGAACTACTGCAAAACCTTATAAAACTACTGTAAACTTCATAACATTACTGTAAGATATGAAATCTTTTAAAAATTACTTATTAATGGGGAAAAAATGATTTTCCTCTGATGTAACGTCCGTGTATGCTTAAACAATAACACTGCTGATTAAGTCGGAGGTTTTTTTCATAATATTAGCTGATTTATCGAAATTTTGAATATCAATAAATGTTTGTTTGAAGTGATCAGCTGTACGTTACAAAACAAAAATTATTGCAAAAATTTTAGATAGTAATTTTATGATGGTAATTTTTATACTAATTTTTCTATTTTATTTTATTTACTAATACATTCAAGAAATTTGCAATATTAGATTGTTTTCAACAATTTTTTGCTAATATTTGAAAAACTTTGAAATTAATCAATAATGCTTATAGCTGAACATTTATGCATAATTTAAATAATAAATTTACTTTTTTTTTGATGAAATTGAAAAGAAAGTTATAATTTCAGATTAACTTTGTATATAGCAGTTGCAACAATGGAAATGGCTTTTCTCAATGGTTATATGTTGATTGCAGCAGTGAATCATTCCTGGGGTTTAAACTTTCAACCATTTTTGGTGATTTTTGTCAACATCATTGTCCGCGGTGCTATGATTGCAACTGTAATTGCAATTCGTTGGAATATGACAGAAATGTCACATCCAACACGCACACGTGATGCGACCGAAATTTATGATGCAACTGCTGATCTGGACAATGATACTGACCATGAGGATGATGTACCGACTGTTTATGAAATGCGACGTGATATTTTCACGTGAGAAATTATTTTGTTTTTTTTCCTGGATAACTATATTAATTTGTCAAATAAATCTTCTGATTTCTTTTTTTTTGATAATGATATATGATTGATTTTTTTATATGCCGAAATAAATTTGCAATGTATAAGGATCCATAAAATTATTGTAGTCTATGACACATTCACCAATCGATCTTTACACAATCATGACATATACTTATGATAACATCGTATAAAGATATGTATACAATATCGAATCATAAGCTATCAATTGAATGATTAACTGATTTGATGAGTCAATGATTTGATATAGAATTTGTTGGATTTGAAAAATTTCTCGTCAAAACCAAGCAAGCATATTCAAGAAACTTAAAGATTCTTACAATTACTTGCAAAAAAAAAAAAAAAAAAAGAAGAGAAACAGATTGTATTAAAATATTTTTATTAAAAACAATCAAATTATTGATACTAAAAATTATTTTAAAAATGACATGATTATATATACTGATATAAATCTTAGAAGATACAGGCATGTATAAATGTCCTGGAGATATAGCCCTAAATAAATCTTCCGGAAAAACTGTATTCAGGAATCGGGGCAATCCATTTTATTCAATTATCATGAACATTTAGACATTAATTGATCACACGGCAAAGAGGGCCGTATAAAATCATTTGCAAATACATTCATGTATGCAGTAGTTCAGAAATTAGATGATACGCAATAATTTTGGCTTTGACTAAATTATTATCAGTCGTCTTAATTTTTTTATCTGTTGTAATTAGTGAGAAGTAATTAGATAGCCAATTGTCATTATCGTCCATTTACTTATCAGTAAATCACATTGCAGTGCAAAAACTGCCTTCAACAGTTGTCAAAATATTCCATTTCATTCAAATGGCTTCTCTCAACTTTTCAATAATTGATCATACGGAAGGTTATATATGAATTTTTCAAAAAACCGAGCCATATATGAATTTTCCGGAAATACAACTCGTCTATGCAATCTTTCGCAAAAACTACACTCAAAAAATTTTTATCTCAAGCAAATCATTGTTTTCAGTTTATCGCTGTTTATCAAATTTTAATTTGCTATCAATTCGTTCTGTCCAATTATGTATTCATGGGGAAAGTAATTTATCTCTTTTGCATGTAATTATAACTCTAATGTAATTGAAATTGTAAATTAATTTTAAAAAACTAATAAATTACCATTTGACAATTTGGGAATCTTATAAATTGTATTCGAGAAATTCTTATTCAATTTTATCAATTTCGTTTTGTTCATTTTATCTGTCAACTTCTTACAAATCTTTTCACGTAAAATTCTTGCTTAAAATGAAATAATCTATCCATTTTTTCGGGAAAGCAAACTTATACAATATATATCACGTGAGAAACGTGAATATAGTGAAAGGAATTCGAGAGAGATAAATTGAACGCACAATCATTTCAGTGTAGATTCAACGTTTTAAAGAATTTGAAAAGCTGTGGTCCTGAAATGATTGTTTGCATTACAGTATTGAACAATCGATATGATGACAGCTTGTCCGCTATGATTGGGTAGTTGTGTTCGAGGTGTTCTGTTGTTTGGTCTGTTGTTTCGTCTTTATGCCGTACTGGTTTTTTCTTGTGGTTGGTTAGCGAGTGAGTTAAATAAAAGTTCATAGCCGGTATATAACGGGTGATTAGATCAAAGTTAGTTCGTGAGCCGGTATGTAACAAGTGAGTTAGATCAAAGTTCGTGAGCCGGTATATAACGGGTGAATTAGATCAAAGTTAGTTCGTGAGCTAGTATGTAGCGGGCGAGTTAGATGAAAGTTACTCTTATCTTGTGGTAACTTAAAGCATTATTATGTTTGCACCGTTTTTTGGGATTTGAGATTATTCTATGTTAGCAGTGCCTTTTGGTAACTTAAGCATTGTTCTATGTTAGCAGTATCTTTTAGATCACTTCATTCTGTTCATGTGTCATATTTCAGGTCTTCAGAAAACTGTTGCTTTCGACTAGTTTGAATTTAGTTTAAAATTTCCATTTATCTAACAGCAGTGTTTTAATAATATATTGAGCTATATTTATCACTAAGTGCAGCTAAAAGTTCCTGAATCTCGGTGTGTAATGAAGTTTTTGATATCACTTTTTGATATCGTGGTCTTATATGATTGAAATGACTAGATATAGCTTTGTATGAGAGTTCATCAAGTTCCACTTCCAGTGCATTTAAAATCCAACTTTCATCTTTACCGAAAAGCTACGAATCCTATCTATCCATTTCGCTGCAAATATTTCTCGGATAGTATTCATGCCGTTGATGATACCCTTGGCAATGTTCCCATCTGTTACCTCTCTTTATCATTAGTTACAATATTTTTACGGGTTTTGAACGATTCAATCTTTTTTGAATGAAATTCAGGAAGCCAGCTATTATTTGATGCCGAGAAAATCGATAATATTGTTGAGATAAGATGTAAGCCAAAGAAGTAGGAAGAAAAGGACAGGAAGGAAGAGACTATTTGTGTATATAAAAATACTTTTTTTTTCTTAGGCAGATAAAAATTTTAAAGATTTTAACGAATAAAGTGAGTAGTGAGGAGGAAATGCTGGGAAATTGCGAACTTTAGACTTAACGAAAGGAAAAAATATTTTGATGGTTTGACATGGAGAAGTTTTTTCATTCTATGCAACAGCTGATTTTGGTATTATAAAATTAAGGCCTAAAATTGCAGAATTTTTCTAGCAACTCATTGTTAGAAAAATCATTTAACTATGCAAATAACACGGCCAGCTTTCATAAGGCCTGATATGGATACTTTGGCATTCCGAATCATATGAGTTATTGAATCAAAAAATGTTTTCAACTATTGTTTGAAGGAAAGAATGGGTGGAGAAGGAAGCGTTTAGTTGAACACATAACAATTCCATTAACTATTTCTCATTAAAATAACAACCAGTTTCCCTTCTACCACATTTGCAGTCAGTTATACCCAAGCAGAAGTTGAATCAGTGATTTTTTTAAAATGATGTTATGAATATGTTTTTAATTCGCAAGTTTCACTTTCTTTAAAATAATTTTTTTTTTTCGTCGTATTAAGTCTAATTGTTATTGAAGATTTAAATTTGTTTTATTATAAGGAAGACGGCATTGCTTATTGAGAATTTTTGAGTGAAAAATAAAAACTTATTTCCTCCTGATAATCATAATATGATGTAAGCAGCTAGAATGTTTCTTTAATAAGTAGCTTTAATGAGTCAATCTCTAAATTTTATGGGAATGCTAAAAACAAAAATTTGAGCTTTAATTTGGATTTTAAAAATGACACTACTTTTTTTAAGAGTTAGTCTTCAAAGCTTCAAAATAAGTGGATTAATTTCTTATTTTTGATTTGTTGCTCAAGTTAGTTTGCACATTAGTTTTTCTCTCCTGCAAATACTCCGCTTCTGTTTTCTCATTTGGCTGTTTTGAATTGTAATTTTTCTCGCTACTGTTCATATAGGTATTCGTTGCTATCATATTAATTGATAAATGATGAGAACTAATAACATGCTATCATATTAATTGATAACTAATGATAACTGCTATCACCGTACTATGATTCTCTAGTCACAACAGTTGTACATCCGTATTACATACAGTTAAGAAAAGAGAAAAAAAGAATGCCGTTAATAACGAATGTATTGCGATATCTGCGCTGTGTCAAAGTGTTATTATTATCGCATATCGTATATTTGCTCCACTTTAAGGAATTTGTTCGTTCCATCCATTCATCAGTTCCACAACAATGTTTGATGGTGATCCGTTTGGCTTTGGGTAAGTGTTTCAATTTGTAATCTAATGTTATCTCGTCAGTATTATTTAAGTTGCTTTTTATTTTCTGCTCATTGAATGTGGATTTCTTAGTGAATTATTAATGTGCTTATTTGATTTTTCACATATTTAGTGTTTAATTATTCTAGGCTTTTATTTAGTATTCAATTACTCGAGGCTTTTGCTTATTACAATTTATTGCTTATCAATTTATCATGTTTAGCCAGTGTGTGAATTTGAATTTATCTGACTATCTTTGAGTTCCTTATTCTAACATATTTATTATAGTAGTTGCTTTTTACTTATAAGAATTGCTTCTGTTTCGTTAATCATTGCTTTACGGATTTTAAACTTTAAAAAAAAATATCTATTGTATACTAACTGAAAGGATTTATTCTTGTCATGTGTATAAAGAATTTAAAGTGAGTGTAATTTGCATTAACGATGAGAATTTTCGAACCAATTTTTTTAGCCATACTACCAATAGATAACTTTAAATTTTGGCTATGCGGCAAGCTTATAGGAATAATCTTCGTCACGTTTTTCAGTGAATTATTGAGGGCTGCTTTCTACTGAGAAATATTTTTATCAACACTCAGCAAAAGTTTAAAGCTTTCTTCTGATTGAAGTTTAAAATTTATGAATCGAAAAAACGAGTGAGGCTGTACAGGTTAACAAATCAGTTTAGAAGTTATTATTCCTAGTACTGGTTATAGTTTTCGAATATTTAGGTTTCTAAATATTCGATTTCCAATTATCGCTATTTAGCTCTACTAGAATCGGAAAAAGATATGGTCACAAATATAATTATAATGAATAATATTTCAAAAATATGTATTGGGAAGTGTGCAAACAAATAAGTGTGCAAATAAGAAACCTATTTTAAATGTTTCTTTTCATTGGAAGTATAAAATTCTTCTAATTCCTTTATATAATCCATAACACTAGACTGTGGAATAGCGATATATTATTATGACAAAAGTCAAAAGGCCAAGTTATAGTAATTGTACTAATAAAATACTTAGAATATATTTCTATTACATATTATCATAGATGAATGATGAGAGTTTTCTGCAATAACAAGCAGAATTAACTGCATTGTTTGAGAATAAATCCAAGTAGATTCCTTTTCTGACATTAAAAAAATAAATTAATTAAAAAGATCCAAATAGATTCTTTTTCCGATATCAAATCAATATATACAGTTCTTTTTTCTTTTTTGAACTAAAATTTATTACTCTGCTCCCTAAAGTGTAAACTATTGTCTACTTCTTCGTTGATATCTTTTGATTATTTCAGTACTTTATGTGAATCAAAGAATGCACGCATTCAAATCCTCTATCAATTTTTTTTTAAAATTTTAATCAAGAGCAAAATTGGTTTCTTTTTTATTGGGTAAATAAGTTCCATTAAATCTGATATGATTAATTTTCGGTTAGCTTGCATTTCTTAAGGGGAGCTTTAAAACTAGATTTCGTAGAATTCATTCATGAATGTGCTTACTAAAATGCTTTAGACATTTTCATACATGTTGCTCAGATGAAAGAGAGACACTTGCTCTTTGTCTTCACTCAGCTCAGCGTTATGCTTTCTTCCCAACAAGTTGTGAATTCTATAATATTGAAATGGATGCGAAAAAGTATCCGGATCAGTTTGCCAAATGAATTAACTGAGTGGTGACGAATTTGACTGTTCATTTTCCATCATTTGTCAGATGCTGTTATAATGCCTTAGAAAAAGTGGATGGAATTTTTGAACAATATAAATGAAAGAATTTCAAAAAAAAAAGTGTTAATCTAATATCAAAGCAGTTAATCTAATTGTTGATACATCTGATTGTATTGCCTTCCAGTTGCTTGATTTCACATCAATTATAGATGATTAGTAGTTTCTCTAAGAAATGAATTAGATGGCGTCAATTTGACCTGTCAACCGAATTCAAATTCCTTGATGGATTCTGACATCATACATGAAGATTCCATCAATATATGTTTCACTGCATTTCGCTTTTCATTCTCTTGCTGCTATCCATATTTGCGATTTACTAAGGTTAAAATTAAAGTGAAGCAGCTTTGGAAATTCATGAATCTGTTTCCATAAATTTGACCATAGAATAATTATGAAGAGAATATCAGTAGAGTTTTATTTTTAAGCGTCTAATGTTTTGTGATAAACTTGTAATTTTTAATCAGTGGAGGAAAATGGGAGGAAATAAAATGCGAATAATATTCGACATAGTAAAACTTGTTTTATAATGGTAATGATCATAATTGACTCATTAATTATAAATGTATTGTTGATGAGAGATTAAAACAAGTTTTATGGATACAAATAAAGGTATTATTACGGACGGAAAGTATGAAAATATTATTTGCAACAAAATTGAGTCTGAAATTGTGCGCGTAAACGTTTTTCTAAATACTATGCACAAGGACATGGTATATCACTTTAGTCACTGTCAAGTTTATACCGTACGGTCACGTAACAGGTTTGGACAAGATTTTTACAAATTTTCTTTTTACGTTTTTTGTGAAATTTTTTTTTTTCGAATGAAATTGTTATTTTGCCTGATTTTATGAATTTGTTTCTTCGGATTCAAATTTTAGCTCTGCTTAAAACTGAAAGTTTCCATATAGAAAAGGGATTAGTTTAAAAAGAGCATTTAATGCAATGCTTGGGGAATTTTTCCAAATTGTTGTTGTTAGTGTAATTTGTTGTTGTTGTTTAAGTAAGGGTTGTTGTTGAAGAAAATGGATACTTTGAATAGGTCTTGTCTAGCATTATGATGATAGGTGAGCAATAAACGAAATTTAAATAACGAAATAACAACGTATTGTTGATTCTTTTTTTTTTTGCTCGAAATTCTCTTCATTAATCTACGATTGAAGTTTAACTAAAAACAGCTGTGAATAGTGATTGGTGAGAATTTGAAGATTTCTAACATAAAAAACTATTTTTTCTTTTTTTTAAAATTCTGTTGAGTGAGAAAAAAAAAAAGATAAAATTGTAGCTGAAAAGAAATCCGTGGTTTTGTGTATTTTTCCTTTAACAATTTTAATATTTATCAAATATATGTAAAAACCAGAGAGCTTCATTAATTTGTTCATTCATTTGCTGTTTACGATGCAAGTGAATAAATCACGTTGATCAATATTTAATCTAATAAAATCACTATCTTATATTTATTTATTTAGTCTAGATAGAATCATTATCTTACTAATATTTAATCTAGATAGCCTTTTAAATCTCTTCTTTCGCTATAATATTGATCGCCGCTCCTTTTGACATATCCAAAGATTCAGTTTTGTTTCCTTCAGTTTTCCATTAATGGAATTTTTGATATTTTTCTTGCTGTCATTGTAGAATGTTCTTGAACATTCACAAATTATCCAAACTTGTTCTCTTTAATTTGCTCATTTTCTCGGTGCTTTCCCTGGTATTTTGTCTTATTCATATGTCCGTGTTATCGTAGTTATTGATTTCAAAGTGTCTTTTCGTAAATCTTCTTCTTTTCTTCTAATTCTTTTTTTGACACTATTTCGTATTTCCAACTATTTGGTCTTCTAATTATTTCTCCTTTCTTTTCCAATTTTAACTTCACTTTTAGAAAAAAGGAAAAGTTTTTTTTTTCTCCTGCAATGTTTACGGCTATAGAAAAAGTCGTATAAGAAATTTGGAATAAGTTTGGAATACATCGACGATATGATGACTGCTCACAGTGGCGGTACAAGCAGAGTTACTTTCGAGAGACATTTGAATTGGTCGTGAAATTTTAAAAGACTCATGCGGGAGAAAAGCTTGTAAAATTGAAAAGCGATTCTAGAGAGAGGGGGTGGAAGAGAGAAAAAGTACATGCTTAATGAAGAAGAGAAGAAGTGAATTAATTAGAAAAAGAGAGCATAATTTTCCAGAAGTAAACATACCTAAATTGGTAAGATATAAGCAAAACTTTCTGTAAGGTTTTTCAAAGCAGTTATATTATTCAGATGAAATAAATGGAGTGTAATAGAGAAATGAAAAGAGATTTTAATTTCATGTAACTTCTTGTAGGAATAATTAATGAAGATAATCCATAGAAGCGATTCTCGAATTTCTTTGATATAAGTGTAAATTATTATGAATAAATACAAATAAAGTTTTAAATTTCAAATATCAATGAAATGATATTTGTGATTGAAAAAAAAATTGAAATTTTTGAAGAAAAGAAAGGCAGCACTTTCTGTCCTTTTCCAATGAAATATATATACATAGAGATTTCTTTTTTGATTCTTCATTCATTTTTATTGATTGGCGATGAGCAGACGTAGATGTATATCACAGAAGAAATGGTTGGTTTGAATATTATTACGTGAAATGGAACTTAACTGTTTTTCCATTTACGATAACCCTGTCGTTTTGTAACTTTTAAGTACTGCAGTCATGCTTTGAAAATATTGTAGAAAAAAACATTTTTTTTTCCATTGCTGATTAATTAATTAATAATTTTAAGATTTGTTAAGAAGAATTTTGAATTATGAGTCTGTTGTCACCTTTCACTTTTCTTTAGAAAATTTAGAGATGGGAAGTTTAGAAATAATCTGCTTCCATACTAATCTAGTTCCTTATACTTTTATTTGATATTTTTACTTTGATATATATTTTTTGGGAATTTTTCCGATGGCTTTTATTTCATGAAACGCACACAACGCTAAATTCAGAACTGATTTTCATCGATTCCAGATAAATGCATCTGTCTGAGAGGGATTTTAATGAATTTTCTAGTCTCCAACAATTAGCAATGCATCAGTTAGTGCATGAGTCCAGTTTCATGCGATTATGAATAGTTGTTTAGTTTGAGTAGCCGTTAGGATTTTTGCTTGGTTTGATTTGTTATCCAAACTTTTCATTATTTATTCATCTAGATCTCTAATAGCAATATCTTCATCACTTTACGAAAATATGTGATAATTTAATGATTGCCTTGTTCTTTGTACTCATTCGCAATAAATAAGTAAAGAGAGCTTTTTTTTAGCTCCAAATGATATTACTTGTAATTTTGCAATTTTTTTTTACTAATTTTAATGTTAATTTTTGAAAATAATTTACGGGAATAAACTCATCAATGCCAAATTATTGAAGTAGAAAGTATAAAAATGGAAGATTTTGAAGCATTAAGACACTTAGTTTTATGCAACGAATGAATGATTGAGGGAAAATTAATCATTTCAAAAAAAATTAATTATAAATATACTTCGTTTTGATGTGCAGATTTTTCAGTAAAAATGTTTGCTTCCAGGAATATGCACCAGCAAATAAGACAACAAATGCGAGATATGGAACGAATGGCGCATGGAATGTTAAATCCATTTGGTTCACTTTTCGGCATGCAAAACAGTAATTTTTTTTTGAAATGTTTTTTTATAAAGCATTTGGTTTTTCACTTTTTTGAATTTTCATAGGTACAGAAAAATTTATTTTCGTTGATTATCTCATTATTGTCTCTCCTTCAGGTGATTGTTTTCACCTCATTATTAGCAATTTGTTTCTTTTTCATTTGAAAACAGTTCTTGAGAAAAATATCAGGAAAATTTCAATCAGTAATTTCAAGTAGTATTTGTTAAAAATAGTTTCAGTGTCATCTGTGTGAAGTATAATTTTTGTTGAGGTATAATGGGCGAACCCTCGGGAACACGGCACGGAAATGATTTGGCACTAATGGATCCATTTGGCTTTAGCTTCGATGGCATCATGAGACAAATGGTCCACTGTCTTAAAATTATAACTTTGATTTGAATTTGAAGTAGATTTCTCTTTTAGGATTGTATATATCTGCAGATAATACCGCAAACTTTATATTTCTGATTGCTGCAATCATATCAAATGAAATTGCGAATGCATATTTTATTGTATTTTTTGTTTTCCAAAAGGCAAAAAATTATTTAAAGCGAAATTTCAGCAAAATGTGCAGGCACAGGCTATGAATGATCCAAATTCACATCTGTTTTCCCACTCTACAATGATTACCTTCGATGGACGTAGTGGTGGACAACCTCGAATAGTCGAAAAATCAATTCGTAAAACTGGTGATGTGAAAGAAACGCGGTATTCTGTGGTTTTAATTAATTATAGAGTGGAATTTAATGTTACTGTTTTCTTATCTTCAGAGAAGCTGGGAATTTTTCTATTTAAGTGATGGGTTGTTATCCAAAAATGGCATCATTGAAAAATACGAAATATGCATAAACAATTTGAACCACTAGAACGAAATATAAAAGAAATAATATTTTAGGCATGCTATTCGGACGGGTAAGGATGGCGTAGGTGATAAGCTCACTATCGGACATAGTATAGGTGATCGAGTGCATGTAATAGAAAAAAAACGTGATCGTGATGGTCGAATCAAGGAACGACAAAGCTTTGTTAATCTTGCACAAGGTATTTTATCCAGTCATCCATTATCAGCTTAATAATATTGACTGTTGCAAAAATGATTGGTTTATTGCCATTACCAATTGGTATATAGTTTAAAAATTCTCAGATCTCATATATTAGTCTAGCGAAGAGGTGTAAAGTATAGGGGTTGTACGAAATGTTATTGGAATCATTGAGTAAAATTTAGCAACAATGAATACTATATAATTAATTTAGATGAAGCGGAAGCATTTGATCGTGAATTCACATCTCGCGCACGACACAATTTGATGGGTGGGACTGATGGTTACAGAACTCGAGCGATTGATGGTGGCAATAGATATGGCGGTTCAACCTCAAACAGCCGAAGTCATGTAAATGATTCTTTGATTTCCTAGAATTAAGGTTTAAGAGTTGCTAGAGAATTTTTTATATACTCATAGTTTTTTTCATTTCAACTTTTTTTCAGAAAATTAACTTCCAAGAAATGTTGCAGTGGGAAAGAGGGGAAATTCTATTAGGATATTAAATGCAATCGGTTGAAAAATGATGATGAAATTTTCCAGGTGCCGCATATTGGTGGTAGTGGTACTAATGCACCGATTATTACTCTTCCGGATGAAGAGGATGACAGTGATGTGATGATTGAGGATTATGGCAGAGGAAAAAGGTAATATCTTTTTATTTAGGTGAGTAAAAGAGTTGAAAATCACTATCATCCGTCTGGGTGATAGTGATTTTTTAGTTACGCTGCAACAAATTTGATGTAGGAATATGAAGCTTGTTCTGTTTGTCAGCTTTTTTTTTTTGTTTTCAGATCCAATTCTCGTTTTGCATCTGGTTCGGGCGGTCCAGTAATTCGTGAGGTGATAGATGATGAAGAAGATGATGGTAATAATCACAAGCGAAGAAAGGGTTTTTTTGGACGTCTGTTCAAGGAAAATGATGATTGAAATTACTTTATTGTGTACAAGAAATGCGCATAACAAAGGACTCTGTATCCTTCGAAAATCATTTGTAATCCAAAATGTCTGGAGTTATGCTGTGCTTTCTTTATTACAATCTATATATTGGAAATACTAACTTTAAACTGATATTTCAGTACTGTGTTTTATTAAGGCTTTTATCAAATTTCGAAGATCTGTGTCTTGGAATTTGGATTGTGTACTAACAATAAATTTGTGAACAGCTTATCACGACAAACCTTCTTCACAAAGTTTCTTTTACTTATAGCTTAGCCCATGTTCTCGGATATTGAAAAATCCACATTTAATTAATTCGAAAAATTTTTCCTTGCTTGTTATCTAAATGTCGCAATTAGACTGCGATCATTTGTGGGTTGTGGATTGCTATTATTTGTGGCATTCTTTTAACATTTTCTAATCTCTTCAGAAGGTTAAATGAGATTGCCTTCAGTGAAGCTGTTCTGGAATTAAATTCTTACTATTCAGAAAGAGCCTAAATTGCTGGCTTAATTTTAAATCTTTTTTCCAAAATACTGAAATTTTTACTCTATAATTTCCACCGTACCAAACTGAGGTAGCTGGACGAAAATTTCAAATCATTTCCTCTTTTCTTTTCTTTCATATGAATATGAAGCCGTATATATATATATATATCCGTACTTGGTGTCATGTTATCCCATTTTCAAATCCTTTTTTTTTTTTGGAAAAAATCCTGAAGAGGATTTTTCTGTTTTAGACTGTTGTAGAAACACGTATTTATCAGTGAGAAAAAAATCATTAAGTTCTATGAAAACATCACAAAGGCAATAATCAATCAATGAATAACAAGCAAACCCTCTATGGTCTGCAAGAATTGTTTTAAACGCCCATGAAATTCACGTATTTCACTTTTTTCAAAACATTTTTCTGCATCATATTGCATTAATGTATGAAAAGCAGGCCGAAGAATTGGTCGTATTGGTATATTTAAATCAATTTCTAACAATTTTTTGATGTACGTCTTGAAACCATTCTAGAAAAAAATTTAACTCATCAATGATTTTAAGTTTAAATGCTTGAAATTTGAAGATTTTTTTTCGTGCTACTTCAGATAAGCTTTGATTTTCCAAGATTGTCAAACATTTCTAATTAAAGATATCTACCTGTTAACTTATTATCAGTTTAATCTTTCATTTTGAGGATTCACTGTTCAAAAATTGTCTGATTGAAATAAATTTATTAATTAGCAAAAATTGCATAATTAAAATTTAGCCATTACTTTATTTCATAATTAGATTAACACTATATATATACCTCATTGCAACGCATTAACGAATATAAGGCTGCTGATGTGGCCATACTTACCGCATCCTCTTGCCATAAAGCGTTTAGGCATATTGTAAATGTAGGCTATAAACATTTCATTTAAACATTATTTGGCACTCATTTAAAATGACTTGTACATTAAAGCTTTTTCGGGTAGATGTTATATTATATGGTATAACCGAAAATGAAATTTTATGATTTAGAATCTATCGTAAACATTAATTTGTTAAAATTGACATTTTGGTAAATATTAATTTCATCACTATCATTTATTATCGATCATAACTTGCCTCATTTTAATTATCGATAAAAACTGATAATTAAAATTACCAAAACTAAATATTTCATTTTCATTATTCGATAAAATTTTTTTTTTAATTTACACACTGTAAATGTGAAGGAAATTAATGAATTTTTTTTTTTACCAAACTAAAATCATATGACATAAGTGTCACCTTAATATTAAATTTATCTTATTTTAAATGACATTTTGATTTTAAAATTAAAAAAAGCAACATATATGACCGGAACTTAAAAATAGTAACTTTATTCAATGATATTTTGATTTTAGAAAATTCTCTTTTTAAAAGAAAAAAAAGCTATAAAAACTTACTTCAATAAGAAACGAAAAAGTTTTAACCATTACATCAACTTTTTTACGTTTGGCAAAATAAATACTTAAATTAGCTATTGCATATGCTGAATTAATTGAAACCTGAAATTATATTTTAAACTTTTCAAATTATAATAATATTTTCAAATCGATCTTTTTTTTTGTAAAATAATGAAAGAAAA
The DNA here is from genome assembly GCA_029876185.1 of Mansonella ozzardi. Classification (NCBI taxonomy): domain Eukaryota; kingdom Metazoa; phylum Nematoda; class Chromadorea; order Rhabditida; family Onchocercidae; genus Mansonella; species Mansonella ozzardi. The sequence goes on along the minus strand of JARVGP010000771.1, from coordinate 10,385 downwards.
AAAAAAGCGGAAGATTTTGAAATTCAATAAAAAAAACGTAAAATATCCTAAAGAGAAATTTAAAAATAGGAGCTCAAAAAATAAAAACGATTTACTTAAAAACGATTTAATAAAAACGATCTATCAAAGACTTACTTCTACAAATAAAATAATTGTTGTATCAATGAGAATTTTTCAATCATAAAAATAAATTTCAAAAAATAATTTTAAAATTGATTAAAGAAAACTTTAAGTACACATGGATACACTGACTGAAATAACTTGAAAACAACAAGTATAAATAAATGTATACTTTGAAGGTAGTGAATTTTTTTTTACACTGAAAAAATTAGTGAAAAAGAAAAAATTTAAATAAATAAAAAATAGCTGAACTCAAAAGTTCACAAATATTTACTGATAAAAAAAGACTGATAATAAGGATGAGGCTATCAGATAAGTAAAAAAGAAAAGAAACAGAAAAAAAAACTTGAACTTGAACCTCTTGAACAAAACGATCCTTAGCTGCACATAATAGATCATCTTTCTCAGTATTTGGTTGTAGACCGCATTGAAGATAAATCACGAGGACTTTGAAACTTGCAGATGACAACTTTGCGACAAATTCAGGTGACATTTCGGTTGAACATTTAAGAAAATGATAAAAACTAAAATTAAGTAAAACTTTTCATTGAAACATCTCATTTTTATTTTTTTCTCTTCCATAATTCTTAGAAATAATTGCAATTAATTAAAATTACCTGAAATTACAATTTATTGCTAATTTGTCCAGTATAATTAAATCATAATTAACAGATAGACAAGGTAGGGAAATAACTTTTTCCCTCTTTTTTTCTTTTTTTGAACATTTCTTTTACAACTTGCCTAAAATTTAATTTAATAATCGAACAACAAAAGATTAAAATTCTGCAAATTTTACTTTTTCCGTAACAAAGGTATTTTAAGAAAATTTTGATTCATTATGGAACATAGCAAATTCCATGTTTTTACAACGATATTTGTACGATTTTCCGTAAATTCTGGCAAACCTGAACAGAGAAAAGGAATTTCAAAATGTGAATTTGCATTTTAAACACACCAAATTAATTAATTTTGATTACTACAAAAGTAAATCTTAACTAAATTTTAAATTTGTCTAGATTTTGAATTAATTAAACCTCTAAGTAGTTTATTCAGATGATTTCAGATATTACAGTTTTTTAAGATGATAAATGTTTTACGACTATTAAACGGTACTACGATTATCAAGATAATAACAACATCACTTTAATTCAGATGATAACAATATTATATGATTACTGTAATGATAATTTTACTTTTCATTTATCTAAGAACTAAAAATTAGATTCTTAGACTTATTGCTGTTAGTTAGTTCTTTTCAATAAAATGCAAATTTTAAGCTGTCTTCATTTTAATGAAAACAGCTAACGATAGAAAAATTCTTACGACTATCAGAATTTCAATTTAAAGTTTTTGAACAAAAATAAAAAAAAAAAAGCAAACCACAAACCGGTTAACAAATTAACCGGCCGATTTTGTCTGTCCGAAATATTTGTAAAAATTTCTAACAAAACAGTCAAATCTAATCCCTTTTCATGGTTATCCCTTTTTCTGTACCGTTCTACTTGGCCTTTTTCATAGGCTTCAAGGACTTCGTCCAATACCTTTAAAATTTCATATTTTCACTTTAGTTATGAAATGCTACTATAAACTATTCATTTCATAAAACATGCGAGAAAGAATTATTGTAATTTGCTAATTACTAAAAATAATGGAAGATCGTTTAAATCATTACTTCATTAGTAACTTTTTAATCATTACTCCATTGGTAACTATCTAAGTCATGATGATAAAACTGACTGATAATTACAAATGATTTTATCATGAATAAATAAGTCGAATAATTGAAATAAAACAGAATCCAATTATTTTGAAAAATTTTGAATTTTGAAAAGGAATTCTGAATAAATTGAAGTTGAAGAGATATAAAATGAAATATATTATTACCCCATAAAGCAATGACATATTAGCGTAATTCTCACAGTATACATATGTTCGCCTCGTAAAAAGAGCAAAAAATTGAAGAATAGAATTGACAACATTTGCTGAATCTTTGTAAATTAATAATAAATCAACGCAACATTCTAAGACTGGTTCTAAATACGCTGAAAAAAAACTGGAAAAATTATAAGCTTAATAAACATCGTAATAATTAATCATAATTTTCTTAATTGTTTTCATTTTTGATTGCTCCGACATTTTGAAAGAGTGCATTTATTAGCTTAAAACCAACTGATTTATTGGCTAAGTGACTCTGAAAGAGGTACGGCTGATCGACCGGCGACGTATCTGTTAAGTGTTTGTCCTATCAACTTCGATGGCATTATTATTGCATTTAATGACAATATTTTTAAATTTTTCATTAAATTTTATTGAATTTTATTAAATTCATTTATTTATATACATCTATACGTTTTATATGAAGTAATCTTGTAAATTATAATTAATTGTAATTTTTTTTAATAATTAAAAAATAACAATATCTTTGTAAATAATAGTAATTTCACAAATTATTTTCATTACTGATTAAAATTGCTCATTTTAATTCACATATCTACATATAGGTTTTAACTAATTGACTATGCAAGTCATAATTAATTATAATTTGAATTAACCGAATAGAAAATCTGCAGAACATTTTTGAACAGCTTCAGCTACAGAACAAAAGCAATCCAACAGATCATCAATATTCTCATCCATTTGTACCGAATTCATAAATACTGTTGTGAACTTATCCCTTATAGGTATTAAAAGCTTAAATTAAAGTATAATTTAAGCAAAGGCAATTAAATTGAATTAAATCTATTTGCATTACTCATTTCTTTTGATTTTAAATAAGAGTATAAACCAAATTACATTTAAAGAGTGTAAATCAAATGCTTTTGGTTTTTTTTCTTCCATAACTTTTGTCACAATACTAATTAATTAATTAATAATTACTTAACTAACCATTTTACATAAATTATTCTGTTTTGCTTCATCATCAATTAGACTAGCAATTTGTACCAATACTTTTATTAGCGAGGTACGCACTATGACTTCATTAATTCGTACTTTTGATAAATACGAAAATAAAAGACTATTCCTTGATGTTTCATGATATGTTATACAGGCTAAAACACCAAGTAATTGAACAGCTTCCATACATGCCCTACAATTTATTTTATTTTATAGTATACAATATTATTACCATTATTATCTATGCCTTCTTATTTATTTGTCAACTTTGATTGTTATATTTACTGTCAATTTTGCTAATTCTTATCATTTAATTTATTTGTGCACTTATTTGTCACCTGTCATTTATTTATCATTTAATTATTATATTAGTGAAAACAATTGGATATAATTATGACATAATGTTGCATACTAATAAAGTAATAAACCAATAAAATACTCATAATAGACTAGTTAACGGAATTTAATATTCATAATATTAATACTGACAAATAGCAAAATTATTAATTGGAGTTTATTAAATTTCAAAAATAGTTCATAAGAAAAATAAGTGCAAGAAAGAAGCATTGAAGTCATTCTTCTGTATGTGAATTAATCGAATTGAAATATTTTTGATTATTAATTAGCAAAATTTTTTCTGGAATTTTGAATAATTAATTGGTCCAAATCGATTTAAATGTAATGCTTAAGAATATTATTTTGTTTAGTCAACCATTCTAATAAATGAAATTATATAAAATTTTTTAAATACTACTGCATATGAGGAACTTAATTCCTTTTCTGTCCAAAATTTCAAGTCATTTCGTGTTTTATAATCAAACAATTAAAAATTTACTATTATACCTGTTATCAAATATTGTTTAATCTAGTAATCAAATATTGCTACTAAATACATTAGATGATAAATTCATTAACATTATTTCATTAGCATAAATTATCACAACTAACTGTCTTTCATCCGGTATAAATTCAAGTACGCGAAATGATTTTTGCAAAGCAAAATCGACTAATATTTGACAAATTGCCTGTGACACTTTAGCTAATCGATCTTTCTGCTTTGATCTTTCGGATCGTTGTACATGCAATGAAAGCGCTGAAATTAATCGTCTTGCGCACCACAGCGATGTGCTACATAATTCTGCACTTATTGCTGTCCTACCAAAACTTTTCAGTGATATATCCTCAATGGAACACCATGCAAATACAATACCAATAATTCTGAAATAAAATCCGAAAAAAAAGAAATTGTTATATTCGAGTTAATTAATCATTAATTCTTGGAAAAGTCAAAGGTTTTTTTTCTATCTTTGAATTTTTATTAGAATTATTAAATTGCTTGCGTTCACATTAATTACAAAATTTAACAAATAATTTTTTTAACGTAATATATCCGAAGTAATACTGCCGTATAACCGAAGTAGCATATTTCGGAATTTTCTTTTCATCTAGTAAAGATAATGATAAAACTAACTTTATTACATAATCGATTTCTGGTGGATCAGTCAACTGATATGGTCTATTCACACATATTTTAATAAATGACGTATAAATACTGATGTCATTATCATTTTTTTCCATAATTTCCTCATAATTTATTATTAATTTCTTTTGCCAAATAAAATTATGATCTTCATCCTCCTTTACTAATACATGACCTAAAAATAAACACAAATTTAATAAACAAATATAAAAGAAATTAATTATCAGTTCCCTACAAAGAAAGGAAAATGGTTTAATTAAATAATTCGAATATATTAGATGAATTTCATTTTTTTTAGGAAGAAATTTAACAAAATTTGTCTTTGCTTTATTCTAAAATTCTAAATGCAATTCTTTTTTAAAATTAAAATTAAAAACAATCTAAAGATTATGATCTTTTTATTTAAATTTCAATATCCTTTTTTTCTTTTGTATTCATTCATTTTCCAATTTCTGTTATTGGCACTGATCAACAACAATTTTATATTACTTTAATTAAAATTAAATCCATATCATAAATAGATCTTATTGTATCTAATTACAGAAGTTCAGTAAACTTCTTGTTTGTTTTTAATTTTTATTTAGAATAGTTTAAATCAAAATTTCACATTTAAATTTTTTTAATAGAACGAAAAAAAAATGTTAAGCGGAAAAAGGATCGATTTGAGAAATCTCAAAGCTCATTTACCAGCATACAATAAAGCCCAGTGCATATTTTCATACCACATATTCAAATTTTCAACGCTTTTTTGCTGATCCTCTTCTGATGGTGAAAGAAAATGTTGCATTGTTCCATTAATTAAACTGTAAAATTATTCATTTAAATTTGACAATATTTACAGGTATTAGAAAAGATACCATTATTTTTGAAATTGAAAACTTGAAAAAAAAAATTGGTAAAATTTAAAAATGAATGAATTAATTTGAAATTGAAATAATTCATTGAAACATACACAAATATTCTTGGCAACATTGAATTGAGAAAATGCGATGAAAAAGATCCAATTTTTGTTAATATGGACTTGAAAATTTCACGATCCGGAATTTGTACATTTATCTAAAATATTAGTTAATTATTTAAGTATTTTAACATGACATTAATTGGAATTAAAATAAATATTCTGCAAAATATAATAAAAAAAATTTTTTCTGATGAAAAATTTTCTTAACATCAATGTAATAAATAATGATAATAAATGTAAATAATATATCATACTGGAAGTAAGAAATAAATCGTGATTGTATTGTTGCTATAAATTACAAAATTATCAAATTTCCACTGTTCCCATTTTCAATTGATCTGACTAATTTAAAATTAAATTTATCTAAAACAAGTGTAAATTTTTGAACTGTTAATCATCACTCAATTGATGATATGTTATTTATTTGAATAAATTTAAAAAAAGAAATGAAATGTCAAAAAATGTAGAAATTTCACTGACTTCAACACGACTACCAATTGGATCAGAAAACACTGTGCGAGTAAATGCTGCAATAATTGCAATTGTTATTTGTTCAAAATCTATCGCATATTCTTTCATCGCTGGTACATGTTCTATACTTTCCAAAATAATCAACCATCCTTCGAACAAATATTGTAGAGCGCTAATATAGGCCCATATAAAATTAGGAATTGTTGACTTAATTTGTTCGTCACTGTCCACAACATACTTATTGGTATTCTGACTTACGGCTCCGCCACCGTCCACATCATTTGCGGCTTCGCCATCGTCTACATTCTTGTTGGCATTCACATTTACAGCTTTTTGTTTCTGGAAGAAGAAAACTATTGAAATTTTGTTAAATTTATTGGTTAAATAAAATTTTGCGATGAGCTGACCATATTTTAAAAGGTTTTTTTTTTTCATTCGACCAATAAAAGATTAATTTGCTAATTAATTAATTCCTATTTGATAAGTGACGAAAGTAATGTTGAATTGCACGTGAATAATTAGCGAAAGACTCGCTCAATTTATTAACAAAATTATTGCTAAATTAATTAATTCGTTTGATTGGTTAAATTAAACTAAGGAATTCCAAAATGGATTTCACTCATTACTTTTTATATCAGCGATCAAAATCTACATAATTTACTTAAATTATTTAAAATTCAGCTAATTTACTTAATTTACTTGAAACTTTACTTAGTTTTACTCATTCAAAATTTTATTAAAATTTCAAATTAAATTTAAATGATAAATTAGTTGTCCGTATTGTTCAGTGAATTTCGCGTTTGATTCACTTTTACAAAAATAGATTTTCCCAATGAGCTTTTCTCTAATTTCAACATATGCATACATAGTCCATAAGTAAGTTATGGTAAAATTAAAATCCACGGAAATATTTAAATTGCTTAATTAACAAGAAAAGAAGAACAAAGAAGGGACACGTCGAAAAACAAAGAAATACGTATTTTGCGTATATACCGAAAATAACAATTTCTGTGTAAAAGTGGTCGTCAATGACGGAATCAACGATATAAAAGTCGGAAATGCAGCTTCAGCACGTGCAAGTGAATGAATTGGATGATTTGATAGTATCTTATGAATAATTAAGCAAAAAATATACGATTCCGGCATGGATCCAATGCTGAAATTTATGAAATTTTTTTTCAAATTGAATTAAACAATTATTTGTCTTTTCTTTTGATCGATCATTTGAACAAATTCCATCAAGAACTGATATCATTATGGAACAGAAAGTTGATAAAATCATCATCAATGATATCGTTTTACATTTGAGAAGTGAATATTCCGTATCGCTTAATATAATACAAAATCTGCTAAGTTATATTATATAATTGTTAATTAAGTTATATTATGTAATCGTAGTCGAATAGATCATGATAGATTATAGAGAGAAAAAGCAATTACCTATTGTAAATCCAGAGGAAATTTGAAATAAGTCTTGATACAAATGTATCGTAAGCTGAATTACAAGGATTATCAGGAAAAAATGTTGTAGATTTTGCTTGAGATATCAAATCCGGTTGAAATGCATTATTCATTGAAACTAATTGAATTAGACAAGTTGCTGTAAGCGGGGAGTAAGCTGGATTAGCACGAAAACAAGCATTTAACTGAAAATCGAAAAAATTTCTTATTTCTAAAATTATTGGGATCATTTCAAATTTAAAATTTATTTTTTATCACTTATTAATTTGTTGCGATTGAATAAATGGGCATTTAATTAGAATTCATCATATTAGCTAAGAAATAAATGATTAAACATTGTTCAAGTTTAATTTTTTCCTAATTCTTTTTTTCCTTATGTAGGCTCTAGGCTATGTCGGATAATTACGATATATAGACTATATCGTAATTATCATTCGTTAATAAATCTAACAATTGATAAATTGATAGAAATTTTTTTCCTGAATTTTTTTTAAACTTTCGGAATTATTATTTCATTTGTAAAATTTTTAAATAATTGCCAATTGAAAGTTAAAATTACTGTTTTTTTTTTTAGCAATAATTCAATGAAATCATTCAATGTATATTTTTATTTTTGGTGAATGAAAAGCAAATGAATAACTAAATTTAAACAAATAAACAAATAGAAGGAAAAGTAAATTAATGAACAAATAAACAAATAAAAGGATGAGCAAATTAATGAACAAATAAATAATTGAATGAAAAAAATAAATGAAGTGAATTACAAACAAGTAAATGAGTAAGCAGATAAGCAGTAACTGACAAAAATCAATCAATAAATGAAGTAAATAAAAGAGTAAATAAGTAAGTGTAAATAAATAAACAAATAATGAGTAAACAAATAAACAAATCGATAAGCAAACATTATAGAAAAGCTGGACAAATTCATCCCAGAAGAAAATTCTTCGCCATGATTTTGGTGGTCCTTTCAGTGCTGCAGGATGATTTTTGGGAAAATGATGAACACCATAATTTCTTGCAAAGATTATAGTTGCCATTCGTAGGATGCAGTCGATACTGCTGTGCTAAAATTATCATTAAATTATTGAGTAAAATACAAAAAAATGTGTCATTAAATTTAAAATTAAAATTTCGAAATTGTGAAAAAACATTTTAATTAGAAAATTTAATGTTTAAAAAAAAATCAAAACTATCGAAAAACAAAAAAAAATGAACAAAATTAAATTAGTCTATTAAATATTAATTTATATAAAAGTTTTATTATTTTTAATATTTTAGGAAATTTTTAAAATTTCTTCAAATTTTACTTTCACTAAGAAACTTCCAATTTGTTTTTAATTTATTAAAATTAATTAATGATGTAAGAAAAGCACTGAATGTTACAAATTTAATTAGTAAATTGGATTCAAAAAGAATACGAAAAACACATACACAAAAAAGTGGCCTATCAACATTAACAAGAATGCAAAATTGCGGAATGATATGAATACATTTGCAAAAAACTCGTAGTAAGCCATCTTCCTTAAGAAGAAAAATTTGAAAAAATTCGAACGATTTTTTAATTAATTAGTTATTTTAATCACCTATGTGCTACACATTTCAGATGCTAAATTCATCATACAAATTCTTACATTTCTAATCTACACTTCAAATATACTTATCTTAAATATACCGTAATTAAACACTCGATGTATATGTTTCATGATCTGATTCAGTATCATTAGTAATGCCAAATTACTTTTAATATACTTATCATGTTAATGACTACAATTAATTCGTTTTGTAACATTTTAATTCCTATTAAAATTCTTTAAATTCTAAAACTGTTCAAAAAAATTCTAAAATTCAAAAAGATTGCTGTTTCTCTCCCTTTTTATTTGTAGTAATAAGAAATAACAAAAAAATTCAATCATTGATGTAAAATTAGAAATTTTAGGAATTTTTTTAAAAAATCTCTAACAAATAGTCAAACCTCAAAGGTAAGCTTTGCCTTATACTGAAAATCAAAAGGAAAATAAACACGGTCATGTCGCCAATACTTGTCAAATTCATTCAAAATCATTAGAAAGAATTGATACGTTGCTTGATGCTGAATACAGTATAAATATGTGTCAAATTCATCAGACGTTTAAAAGAGAAAATTAATTCTACAAAAAAATTATCACTATTAGGCTTCATATTAGTGCATAGAAAAAGTTTCAATCCTATCATCGATACAAAAACTATGGAAAATTAAGCTTATAGTAATTGTAAACTATAAAATTAAATTTAACTCATTTAGACTTATTTAATTTTGCTTGAAATTATCAGTGCAGTATTATTCTAATTTCTAAATAATTAATCAAAAAATTTCATTTACCGAAAATTAATTAATTAATTGTATGTTACTGATATGAAACATATATAAAAATATGTTTATATAAATATATTTTTATGAATTTATTCTTCCAGTTGACTTTCTCATCAATTTTTTAATTTTTTTTACTTCAGAAATCGAAAACATGAATTGATTAGTTAATTAATTAATTAATCTTATAATTGATGAGAAACAAAACACTAACAATTCCTTTTGTTTTTCTTTTCCTATAACACAAAAAAAAATTAGAGAAAAAATTTTTACAATCTCAACGTCGTTAACACACAATAGAAGATGAAATTTGGTAGCCAATGAATCGAAATCACATGCATGTCCATCAAAAACTGATCGTTTCAATAGTTTGGCACATCCCTTTAACATTTCGGTTCGGATTCTCGCCACCTTTCTGTTAAAAATGAAAAAAATACGTCTGTATATATGGAGTTCTGTTTCAAATAATCAAATTGATACTATTATTAATTAATGCTATTACAAGTATTATTACTACTATTGTTATTGTTATCATTATAATTATTATTTTGGATTATTATAATTATTATTTTGGATTATTATTATTATTATTTTGGATTATTATTATTATTTTGGATTATTATTATTATTTTGGATTATTATTATTATTT
>JARVGP010000770.1:0-30682 GCA_029876185.1 Mansonella ozzardi | reverse complement strand
ACATACATACATACATACATACATACATACATACATACATACATACATGCATACACACATACCGACATACATACATACACAATTATATACATGCGTACATACATAAATGTACGTATATATATAATTGTATATATAATATATAATTTGTTTTTTTCAAGTGTAATAATACAATAGTAATGAATTAAAATGAGGGCAATGACGTGATTATAATAATGGAAAGGAAAGGGCTACTCCTCTTATCTTTTTGTCCAATAAATGACTGCATAGTGACCACTGGTCAAATAACAGATACTTTTTTCCGTTTTGTATACTATGTGATGATTATTCCCATCCTTACAATTTATGTTTTTATTTTGTACGAACCGATGGCTAACACATTTAAATAACGTAGGAGAAAGATAGATGATGAAATGGATAAATACTTTTGTGATAAATTTAGATTATGGTTGATTAAATTTTAAGCCTTCTTTCGTTTCTGTGCCATTGCATATATATATATATATATATATATATACATATATTTATTTATTTATTTGTTTATATTTCGACTTAAATTTAAATTTTATTTATTCAGCAAAAGATTTTTAAATTATTGATTAAAATAAATTTTTCAGCTATGCTTTTTGCCATAATTCAACTTTTTGCTTCCTTAGCTAATTTAAAAAGATATAGTTCCGATTAAGAAATTTATAAATGCAATTCAGTTCAGTTCTTTCTATGTCTGCATTTTATTAGATTCAAAACTTTCTTGCAAATCGTTTTAGATTTATTTTTGATCAGATAATCTGTCAGTGATCTGAAAAAAAATTTCCTCCATACTAACCCTTCCTGCGACATGGCAGTCTTTTTTCTTGTGATCCAATAAATATATAACTGTGTTTCATCCATTCTCGAGCTAGATTCCAAACTAATGTTTAATTCAGATCGAGAGTTTGTACCATTGTACTAATTTGAAATAAATTTCTAAAGCAATAATGACGATGACAAATGATAGTTTTTTTTTACTTTTAATGAAAAAGCAAATTACTAATGTTTTTTTCTCTTTACTTTCTTTTTCCAAGCTGAAAAACTTTGCAAACTAAGTGTTCCTTGGATTCCTAGGATCATTTATTTCTGTTTGGAAGTATCTTAAAAAAAGGAATTCTTTAATCTTGAGATATTTCTTGAGATATTTCCCAGATCTAATCAAGATACATTGACTGCTTCATGGCTAATTTCTCGTAGAGGAAAACTAATTCCAGATTCGATCTGGGATTAAATCTTTTTCATTTTCGACTGATATAGATCAATTATTTATACAGAAAACCGTTCATGATTTCAAAATTGGAGTAATTTCCGTTAAATGTGTTTTTTTCAGCTTCCATCCTGCAATTTTTTTTACTGGATCATAGAATCTGTCTACGACCACTTTTTCCATCTGCGTTGGTAAATTCCTCATCCACTGATGTATGTGGAGTATTTTCTGAAGAAAAATCTGAATGAAATCAGCCAGATTTATTGCATATCTCATTTGTAATCTCCCTATGCTCTTTGATTCTTACTGTTTTTTCATTTTATCTATCAATACTAATAATTTCTCAAAAATTATAATATGGAAGATTACGGGGATTTCAATAGTTCATTTTTCATATCTGCTAAGAGATTTTTCTTAAGAGCCAAGATAGGCCATATTCACTGAATATGGTCTTAGAGTGAAAACTCAGCAAGCTTGTGAGTGTTTCAATCTCGTTACATCCATTTCAGAATTGCTTTTGTAAAATTTGGGTCAAATTTCATTTACACACTACTTCCGAGCTCAACTAACGCCTATTCATAGTTTAAAATTCTCTAATAATATAAAGTTTTCCTGGTGTTTCTCTCAATTGAAGGCAGATTCCAGTTGGATTTGTTAGTGTCGAATGTTTCAGTCTTTTTGACAAAGGATGTGCAGAAAATAGGAGCACCGTATACTGACTTATTTTTCTGACCACATCGATTGCTTCCAGGACAATATTACATTTCTTTGAACTTTTTGAGATACTAAAGGTTGTAAAATGTTACAATATTCAGTGCATTATCCTTTCTGCTCTAAAGTTTCATACAAATTGAACTTTAAATAATGACTGTAACGACGTATCGAGCATTATCTGACGAGCTATTGATCATGTTCGTTATTGCAGACCCACATCGAGAATGGTTGAAAAAAAAATTCGGACACTACTTGTTCATGTTTTCTTTCTCTGCGAATTAATACAATTCTACTAATTTCAAGTGAAACATTTTTAACTATCAATTCAGTATGCTAAGAAAGCATGCTTTATGTCATATCACTAGGTCCATTTTATAGTTTTCTTTTCATCTTAAAATTTCCATAATATTTGTTCTAAAAAGAAGCAAACTTGTTAAATTTTATTTTACAGTGATGTACACTCTAGTTTTTTTTTTTCTTTATCGCAATTAATTCAAAATGATTGATTAAAAAAATTTTATCTCATTTGATAGTGACTGAAATATGAACAAAAGTTTGTTCATATGGACACTATCCGTTACTTAGTTTTCATTCGTTTTATTGTTGAATAAATTTTAATTTTTCGTATACAATCGCAATTCTACATTCAATTTTATGAGCTTTTTCAATAAAATTAATATAGCTTGTGTTGTTAAAATTTTGCTGCCCAGTTTATGAGCAAATAGATTTAATGGTTGAGAGATATTGTTAAAGAACTGCCACATTTTTATCTGTATATTACATCCACATTTAATAACCGTTATTAAGAAAAGAAGGCAATCGCACATTTCGCTTCCCCAATGTATGATGGGTCACTGTCCAGTCTTTAGGCAAAGTATCTAACCAGCGTAAATTTTACATAGCACTAGATTTCTATTGACTTTCTACCTATCTCTTCACCATCTGTCAGTTCATAATTTCATCTTTGTCCAGCAGCTGTATGATGTGGATCGATACTGCTGAAATGAATACCTACTTCGTTTAGAGCGACCTAGAAAAATTAGAGAAAGTGGGAATCAAATTTTTGATATGTCATTGGAGTTGGTTGACACGATGGATCGGGATGAAGATGAAATAAGGATATATGCCAAACTTGAAGTCCTTCATGCTTTTTGGGCCTTTTATAAAACTTTCCCTTTCTTCTTCTCCTGCAGACTAATTTATACATTGATTTCTCCAGATGTATCTCTCCATTTGTTTCTTGATTTATCGTCTACTTTGCTGCGAATAAAATGACCCTATTTCATGTAGTTCGTTGACTTATATTATGCTGTAAATTTGTTATCTTATTTATTGTTATTATTAATTACTATTATTATTAGTATTTAATTATTACTAATTACCATTATTAATTTTTCATTTTTACTACTGAATTATTTAATTATTATTAGTATTTGAATTATGTTCCTAAAAAAAATTTTACGTCTAGTTTTTTTTGGAAAAAGAAATAAACTTGGTGAATTTTATTTTGCAGTAGTGTACTTTAGTTTTCTTTTTTCTCTACTTTAATTTATCCGAAAAAATTGTTCGATTTAAAAAAATTTTATCTCATTTTGATAAAGATTGGTAATAACTAGTCTCTATTATTGCTCTCTATAAAGATTGGTAAACTAGTCTGTATTATTGCTGTTTATTGTATAACAAGATCATTCTTTTGCTTCTATTTATTTTTTTCAGTTAGAATATAGACATGAAAGGTTCAGCAAACAGCTGACATAGCAAGATCAGGTTCGATTTCCTCAGGTATTCAGCAGGTTAATTGCAAGTGTTAAGTTTTTGGAATCTCATTCTGCTCCTTCTTCATTTTCATATTTGTTCTACTAACAATTAAACAAAATGTGTAATACTTAACGGTCGCAACAACGCCTTCTCTATCGAGATCTAATTATCTTTCTTATCTTTATTAATACAATAACATTCCGGTCTTTTTTTTGAACCTTTATTTCCGATTCAGAATCCACATTTATCGATAAGTTTTTTATAAAGGAAATATTATCACTTTCATTTTTTGCCGTTTTTAATTTCATTACTTTTTTTGATTACCAAGTTTAACTTTTAACCAATTTAACTTAATTACTATTTTAAATTTAAGTAAATTACTTTTTCCTTTCCATGTTATTCAGAAAGAGAGAAGAACAGCATTTTTTTATTTGGCAATTTTTAACATTTGTTGAATTTTCACCTTTCATGGACTATTATGCTTTCTTTTTTTTCTGCAATAAATTTTTTAAAGTCTTAGGAGTCAAGTTTTCTTCCTTCTTCTTTTAAAGGCAAAAAATAACGCGAGCAGAGGAGACATGATTATTCAGACAAGAGACAGTCCTTACGAATTAGGTAGATTGCCTGTGGGAGGCTACCTTCCCCCTACTCAATTACCGGATTTGATAGGTCGTATAAATCGTATAAAAATTTAAAACTAATCATCATTCATATTTGTATTATAAACTGTCGATGTAAGACCTTCAAATAAAATGTTAAAAATTTACAATCAAATACAATGAAAGCAAAGATTCCCACTCATACGAGATCTTACGCTTTCTGAAATGGCACTTTTTTCTTTAGTACTGTGAAGGAAATTTCATCAATTTGTAAGCGTTGAAAAAATAAATTGCCGAAATTTCGTATCCAAATATGTTCTCGTCTCACTCTAACATAAGTTTCTTCATTTGTAGCTGTCTCATTCCTTTTAGCATATTAGTTTAAAATTGTGAAAAGGAGTTGTTACGCATTGAAAGCAATTATCTTGGGTTATCATGGATTAAAATAAATTTTCCTTCAAACAAAGTAATATAGAAAGCCTGCTGATCTTCACATCCCAGAAATCTATTGATTCGTTGAGAATAAATCCCATTAAGATTTTTTTTTTTTAATATCGTAGTTAAAGCAGTACAGAAAAGAATTTGAAAATTCATTCGCATTAATTATAATCTTTAGTAGGCTTATGTCATCTTAATAGTATTGCTTCTTCGTTTGCAAGTACCCATTCTTCTCAGCTATTATAATCAAAAACTGTGCAAAAAGATTCATTACACATTGTTTGCTTGCCTTTCCAATCGTCCCATATCACTTTCTTATTTGCTTATCGATATTTAATATGTTTCTAGTTGTACGATAATTTTAAATTTAATTTCGAATTCAACTCCAGTTCTAGTCAATTCCCTGCAATAAAAATAATATAGAAAGAAAGAGTGATTCAATCGAACAAGAAATGAATTGAGATCCTGTTCTGTTTTCTGATTAATCTCGTAATTTTCCTGGATTTAACCAAATTAATGTGTATTTCTCTCTAGAAACTTTTTTATTTTTCTTTATGTTCATCGATAGTATTTAACTTTTGTATTTAAAATTTTCTCTTCTGTTTTTAATTCTTGTATTTTAAGCCGTATAGAATTTCTTCAAAATCTATTAAAAAATGAAAAGTACGAAAATATTTTTGATTAAAAATTTTTCCAGCAAAGATAACTGCTCATTTTTTCCAAACACAATCAACAGCACATATGAATTAAGCCATTTGTCACCTCTCATTGGTTTTTGTTTTTATTAGTTTTCATTTCCTTCCTGCCATCTAGTAGTTGTTCAAATATTAAATTAGCTCAAAAGCATGGAATAAAAAACAGAAATGCAGAGTTATGATTTAGTACAGATGTAGGAGTTTCACTTTGGTTCTTTTTTTTTCAAAAGAATTAATTGAATTTCAGAGTTCCTCAAAAAAGTTTTGATTAGAGAATTTGATTAGTAAATTTTAATTAGTCTCTTTTTTTTTGGATCTTTTAAGAGAGTGTAATTTTTTCCTCGAATTTTCACTCAGACATTTCATGTTTATTCTCAACTTTCCCTATTTATAATTTGAATTCTTGGAAGCTCAGCAATCTGTTTTCCTCGTAAATACTTGATGGACCGTTTTATCAACGTATATTTATTAGTAACAACTTTTGCTTTTATAGCTTTAACCTCTGACATTTTCTGCCTTGCTTTTTATTTTCATTTTTTAGACATCCAACAATTTAACAATATAATAGTATTATCTCGCATTTAGTTTTTTAATCCATTATTGTTAGTCCACCTCTTATTTTTTTTTCAAATTTCAATTTTTTAAAAATATTGCAGTATTTCAAAAAAATAAATCCTAATGTTGCTGACGATGAACTAGATAAAGGGATAAACTTCTTCATCTTTGTCTCATTCCCACTTTTCATCTTCGTTTCATGCCGATGATTTTTTTTTTTTTTTTTTTGGTTCTCGAATTACTACTTTCAAGGTTATTGTAATCTGATGCTGTTTAATGGTAATATTTGTCGTTGCACAGTCAAATACCACTGTATAACTTTTGAGGATGACCAAGGTCATTTACACTTCACTGCACTATACCAATATCAATTACTATATAAAATATCATTATATAATTAAATTTAGAAAACACTTCCGTTCACTTTTGCTCGTTTTTTTTTCAATTACAATTATTTGTGAATAGAAGAATATCAAATCTGCTAAGATTTATGGGGATCTTCATTTTAATTGAATTGAAATTGCATTATGCTTATCATCTAGACATATTGAACTTTTCTTTACTACCAACTTTCACTAATTCATGCTACATTAATGGTTGATACAACTTATCATTTATTTAACTAATCAATCAATAATAGAGCATTTTAACTGTTTAGTTAACAAGAGGTGGTGCAATATTGTAATTGCTCAAATTTTTGGTCTTGTTTTTGTCAAATTCGAAATTTACTGTGCTACGGAGCACTCCTGTTTAATTATTATCTGACATCATCCAGATCGATATTTTCTCAATAGTTCATATATCCGAACCAGGTGTTTATTAAAAGTACTATTCGTAGCCGTTACTAAATTACTTTCCATTGCTTTTTTATCCAGTCATTTCTTTATTGGATAGAGTTTAATGACATTCATCGTTCCATTTATTTGAAATGGGAGTAAAATTAAGTGATTTTCCTTGATTTCCTTTAATTGATGTGTAGTTTTTTTAAATCACTATCAAAGAGTAACACTGTGTAAGATGCTGTGTAAGATTTCAAATTAAAGTTTGAGAGATTGGTATAAAAGCGACACTTTTTCCTCTTCTTATTTTTGTTCTCTATTTATACGAGATGCAACTGTACCATAGATATAGTTTTAAAGAGCAAAACTTCGATTGTTATAAGGTCAAGTCTTTTTTTGCATCGATCCGCAATTTTGATTGACATGCAAAAACCTTATCTATAACATCTGGCTTATTAGCTGAAAGATTTCAAAATATCAAAACGAAATGCCATAAACTGCTTATTTGAAATTCAGTGATGAAGGATTTCGATTACGTATTTTTCCATGTATTTAAAAATTTATGCTATTTCAGATCACATGTATCTAATTAACTATTAAACTTTTGATTCTAAGTATATCTTCTAACAATTTTCGTTGCAAGTTTTGCACTCAGCAAGACAGTAAAAATGATTATATAGTCCTCTTTTTCATTTCATCCTTAAACGATTGCTTATCATTTACTTATCAGTTTGCAATCATTGTATTTGCTGCGCAAATTTCGAACTAATAATAAAAATCATCAATGTTCTGATAAAAATTATCATTGTTCATATTTCACTGCAATATGTCCTTTAAGTATAATTTAATTACAACTGATAAGTTGGGAGTAGCAATCAAAGTGATTTCTTGAAGTGTTCGAATTTTCCATAAGGCATTGCCATTCTGTCTAATAGCGGTTTCTCTTCTTACAATGTGGTGAAGTGTTAAGAATTGTATCATCAAGAAGAAACTATTTGCAAAGCTGCATAACATTGCACTTCTATTCATAGTTCTCGTCTCTTCGAGTTTCTGAAACTTTGTTAATCTACTTGATTGGAGCTTGGAACTTATGTGAAAATTCTTAGCTCAACACTTTTTAAAAATCATATTTGTATTTCTCAAAATGATCAGAATTTTCCGTTCTCTCTGCAAGATATCTTTCGGTTAGTAGCCAACTTGATTATAGAATGAGTAGCTAGCTATCATTATCTTAAAAATTAAAAGAATCCATTGAAAACTATTGAAAAAGTTTGTTGAAATTGAAATTTTTACTGCTCAGAATTGCGATTAAAGTTTAACTGAGTTTTTCATTTTAATCCGATTTGCGTGTATCTAGACCGTAGTTAATCGGGAATCAATGCGATAAATTTCACTTCATATTTTCACCTTTTGTTCAACACAAGATTTGACTATTTCATGTGTGGCAAATCTATAGGTTTCATAAATTCGTTCGTTCGCTTAAAATTGCAGTGAAATTCTAGTTAAATTACAAATAATTATAGTTGCTGGCAATGAGTCGTAAGGTGACAGCTTATGGTTTTCTATATGTTGCGCCACCAAACATCGACTTCTCTCAACCATCACATTCAGCAAAGGTTCATTTTCCTTTTTTTTTTTCCGATTAATAGCATTTTCTCCATAAATAAATCAATATGTTGTGATATTGCATTTCTGATGACCAAGAAGGTCCCATGTTGAATGATAATAATAATGAGGAATTCAGGTCTTATTTCCTTAAAACAGAATTTCAATTTACAGAGGTGGCAACGGCGATGTTTTACATTATACGAAGATGGCGAACTAAGTTATGCGCTGGATGATGATGTTAGTTTTTTTTAAATATCTGGAAGTAGTTTTTTAATCCATGATTGGTTTCTATTTCAGATTTTTTTTACATCAAATCGTTTTGGCTATTTGTTTGCTTGCTTATTTTGACCGCATATTCTTTCTAATCAATTATTTAGTTTACTTTAATTACCTCAGATTCCTCATTCAGGTTCATTTTTCAGCCAGAAACAGTACCACAAGTTAAAATGGATATGAATCTATGTGTACGGGTTTGTGAAGCAGATGCAATAACGGGTCATTTACACAGTATCTTAGTAGCATTCCAGAATGATACCTCGAATTCCGGTAATGCTGGCACTTGTCGAGATACCGAAAAGGATTTAACAATTACCGATCAGCATGTGCCGATTTGCTACATGAAAGCTGATACAACTGAAGAAATACGGTGGTAACTTTTTTTGTAGCTCTTACACAATTTAGCTCAATAATTTTGTTTTAAAAATCGGTGCAGGTAAGCCATCGTTTCAAAATCGTAGCTCTTAAGTTAAAAGACACTTCCAAAGCTTTAAATTTTCATAGAAAATAGAGGAAAACTTGAAATTTTGATTGAATCTTCCAGGTGGCAAGGTTTACTCCAGAAATACGTTAAACGTAGTATTTATCATTTATCTGGGACACAAATGCGTATACTGAATGTTGAACAGCAACGGATATTAGACGAAACTGCTGATACAGATGCAGTGATAGAAAATTGCGGACCAACAATTATCCAGGTTTGATTAATACTAAAGGAATATCAGCAACTGTCAATATATTTCAATGTTTAGTTGGTTGTCGTATTTAAAAAATTGTGTCAGTTTTCAAAAAAAGAGGACATTATTAATTCTTCAATTCTTATCCCTCACTTATTCAGCTTTCCATTAAAATTTAACAATAGAAGGATATCAAAATATATTTAAAGCTCCAATACTTTGCACCCAATTATCCAAATTTTTTATTCCTTTTTCAGAATTTTTCGGATATATTTTGAGGTATTTTTCGAAGATTTTCTTCCTGGGAAATTATCATTGAGATTCCTATCCTCACACCGATTTTTTCAGCTGTCATTATATTCAGGAATGTTTAACTGTCTACATATTTGTTTCAAATCCACCAGCTTTTCGACTTTTTTCTTCCGATCTTACGATTTCTGCTAAAGTCTAAAAAATATTTCTAATAAACTAAAAAATGCTGTTTAGATTATTCATTTAGAAAGAAGAAATCTTTCTTTAATCACTAATTTGAAACTTTGAAAAGGATCTACTTGTAGTTTTTAGTAACAGTTTGCATAATGCCAAGAGAGAATAAAATTTCAAGTGCAGTCCTAACAAATAACCATCAGCTTCTAACTGCCTAATTAACTTAATGTTGTGCTTGCAGAATAGTTTTTTTTTCAAATCATTTTTTTTGGTAACTACTTAGAAAAGTTGAATAGATTCTCAGTTCTACTCTGGATTACCTTAACAAGCTGTATTCTCAATCCTGAATTCCTCAAATAAGTATTACGGGAAATACGTTCCCAAATGATAATCATTAAATCCTTCCTTAAAAATGATAAAAATATCATTGATCTTGACAACAATAGCAATCTGTTTCGTTTTTTGTTTCATTTTTTGTTTCACAGTCTGTTTCGTTTTTTAACTCCAGCTGGTAGAGTATTTTTCAACAAACATCACGCTGATACCTGGGGATTAAAAAGGAAATACAAATACTTAAGCGAGAATATTTGTTATCATCAGTCAAGGGGCAAATATATGTGATTTCTACTTTGCCTTTTAATTTTTATGGCTTTTTAAAAATTTATAGAATCACTTTAATTTTGCATCCTTTCATTTCTTTTTTATATTTTTATATTTTTTATATATTTTTAGAATTTTTATCCCAATTTTTTAGTTTTAATAGCGGAAAAGGTGTCTCTTCCAATTTGTTAAAAAATGAAACCATTGAGCTTTATATTGTACTATTTTTTGTTAAGATGTATTTCCAGGTTATCTGAGAGTATGGATTTCTCTGGTTAAGTCGGCTAACTTATTTTATTGTGATTTCCATTTATATGATTCCAATTTTAGGTAAACGATTCACTTTCTCGACCAGCGAGTGCTGCATCAACACGCTCAAGCCACGAGATACAACAGCTATCTGCTTCACAGCTGGATCCATTGTCTAATATAGTAACACGGGTAGATTTAGGTACCCGTTCGAATTCTTTTGATGCGCATCACGGGACACCACGATCTGTAAAATATCGAAATAAAGTTAATAAGTAAGTCGATATAACAAGTTCGATATAACAAGTTATTAAAAACAATTTTCGTGAGTAAGGCTTAAATTAGTGAGTAAAAATATAGTTCAAAAACTAATTGCTGACATCATAATCGAATGCTATGTTGCAAATTATTTCGAACTGTATGTATTGATTTAAGATTTGATTTTCTTGAAAATTAGGCTAAAAGATAAAAGTTAAAGCAAAAAATAGAATTCAAGAATTAGATCCAAGTAACAATGAATTTTTTCGGAATAAAAAGCAAACATTTTCATAATGAGTATGTAAGTGATCTGAATTTCTCAGAAAACCTATTTTAAATGAACATTGGGGTTTTTTACAACAATTTATATCATTTAAATCTATAAGTTCCAGAAAATTCTCAAAAATTTTTTTTCGAGAAATTTTTAACTTCTCATAACATTATGCTTTAAATTTGCAGCCAGCAGATTAGGACATTTTTACAGCAGTTAAGATTTAGCCAATTTGAATAGAATTTTAATGTATTCATTAAAAACATACAATTTTAATTAATTCATACTTTTTATCTGTTCCAACAATTATTAATATTAGCCTTGTGCTACAGTTGTGATGATAAAGAGTGCAGGACACCATGATTATCACTGCTATCATTGCTACAGTTTTGCAGTGATTATCATTTCGTTATCATGAGCCACTTCCCTTTCTCTTCATTCATGTCACTATCTGTTCACATCACGCATGAACTAAAAATTTGTCCTCATTACTATCATTAGGGAATGAAAGCGGCATTTTCCAGTTTTTTTCATTAATCTATAGATGTTAAAATTTACCTTTTCAACAGCAATAGAGAAGAAATGTTTTTGTCGTTTTTTGTTATATTTATTCGTTAGTACTTTATTTTCCAAAATTTTTAAAAGGGACAAGAATAATTTTTCTGCACTTTTTTTGGCGCACAATCTTTCTGCTGCATTTGATAGAGAAAACATTGAGGTTTTAATATTTACAAATATGGCGATGGAACTTCTCTGCATGTTAGATGAAGGGCTATTTTTATGGAAAATATATGAAAAAAGATTTATATTTTTTTTATTTTAGAGAGGAACCATCACGAAAATCGATAAATGATGGAATTACAAATTCTGTAACGACACTTCCAGAAACACCACTACCACCACCACTTCCTGAATTACCATGTCCTCCGTTATCTTCTCGAAAAACACCTCTTTCTACTGTATGTTTCCCATTTGATCAGCTTTATACAAAATTTTCCTTGTAAACTTTGATTATAAATGTGGATAACCTAAAAGTAATTAGAACATTTACATATTTAGTTTTTAAAAACGTTTGTATTTGCATCTTCATCTTAGTATTCATTTTATTCCAGAAGGATGTTTCTCCCTTCCAGTATCATTTAAAGCATAGATAAATATATCGTCTCAGATATCAATTAAGTTATCACTATTGTTTGCAATTTAATACTGTAATACTACAATATATGAAGATAAAAAGATTGAAGTTTGGAAATTAGTGTAGTAATATAACTTGCAGTTTAAATAAACTTTAATTTTTCTTTTAGCCATTTTCTGTTGATACATCCAGTGCGCATACGCTTAGAAAGGGATGGTTGATGCTTCGAGGTAAAGGCGCTTCTGAATGGACAAAACATTGGGTTGTACTAGCCGGACTTTCACTCAAACTATATAAGTATGTTAATGTTAGATTTTTTTTTGCGAGCACACTTTCAAAAATTTTTCGAAATATCGCGATATCTGCTTTTTTTCTTCAGAAAAAAGATGTCATGAAGTGACTCAGGAAATGTAATTTGGCATATTCCTTTTTTTTCAATATATATATTTTTTAATCTTTAGAGATGTCTGGGCTGAAGATTCTGCCGAGCCGTTGCTTTCCATCGACCTCAACGAATGTGAAAATGTTTATCCATCAGCTTCCGCTAAGAATTATGGTATTGAAATCAAAGTTAGTTCCTGTTTTTTAAGTTTTATGAGTTATTGGTAGCCAATATGTGTTCGAAATTATTTCATCTTCAATTTCGAATCGATTTCAAGAATCTGTTAATCAATAAATTATTTATTAATTTTCCTGGCAAACATTCAGCAAATTATGGGAAATTTCAGTGCCGGCGAACTCGCTATGTACTTTCGGCAATGACACCTGGAATAAGGGATAGTTGGATTACAGCTCTACAGCAAAATTTGCACAATCCATCGCCTACTTATGCTGAAGCTTGTTCAAGTGATGCTGCAAGTTTACCTGAAAGTGATTTGGGCCCGTTATTACCAGTAATGGTAAATAATCTTTGTTTAAAGTTTCAGAAAGACGAAAATGCTCATTTGTTCGTTTTGCATAACTCTGTCATCCTTTTATACTCACATTACATTTCCTTTATTGCTCACTGCCTTATTTATTCAATTCTCAGATATTTTTTTTTTCAGCGCAAAAAACACATTGCTTATGTGGCTCCTGAATCTCATCACTCGAATTCAATGATGGATGATGAATCTTGCTCAGAAGATGAATTGAATTCTCTTGATCGGCCATCTAGAATTCAGCATGAAAGTCTTTCTGAAAGGTTTCTCATGTTTTTCTCTTTGCTTTATTTTTTGATTTTAATGTGATAGTATTATTCAAGTCACTTTTTTATTTACATCTAGTCCTTCATTAAACTTTTTTCGTAGATCGCTTGAATCTTCGGATGATGATAACGAAGTAAATGGTGAGCGACGAAGTTCTCAGCGGCGTCATAATGGTGATCATAGCTTATCACCAACTTTTCGTCGTTCACCAGTATCACGTATTAAAGATAAATCAACCAGTCGGCAACAAAATGGAACTATGAGGTGATATACCAACATTTTAGCGTGTCCTTTCTTCATTATTTAAATTGATCAATGAGTTACCGTACTCATAATAAATATCTATCATTTGGATGTAGGAGAAATTATTTATTTTAAGTATTATTATAATCCTTCAATTTTTCGCTTAATGCCATTTTCATTCAATTGCGACAAAAAATTTCTTTTTATGAATGGAGATTTTGTGCTCTTTAAAGGCGATTTTCTTTGTATCATGCATTCAAAAGAGCATTTAAAAAAAAAAACTAATATTTACAACTTTGTGGGAGGAAATTGGCCATCGTTAATTAGTGCAATGATTTCAAAGAATGAGATAAACCATATAGGAAATGCAATCCAAAATTCCTAATTTTCGAATGAAATTTTTTCGCGTTATAATTGTTATTTTTTCAAAGTTTTTTGAAATTATTAAATTAGTGATAGACATGTTTATTTTTTAATTTGTAAACGATGTAGAAGTGATCATGATACTTTCAAAAATTTGAATTTTAAAATTTTCTTTTGCAGGAATGGTTCGGGTCCATCGCTTTCATCTCCAGTTGTGCAGTCGCAAATAGGTTACAACTCATTGGTAAATATTAGATCTTCAGTTATTCTGTTATATTTTCTACTTGAAAAAATGTCTTTTTTCTCTCAGATTTAAATTTGCAGACATTTAACAGGATAGGTTTATCCGGTGATTTAGGCGTTTTTCTTTCTGGAAATGTTATAGAAAGTTTTATTTAAAGATTAAATAGCGTAAGATTTTTTGGACTATAGTGTTTGATTTGATTGTCATTGGTGGTAGTAATTCCGTGTATTACCAGTTTTGTCATTATTTACACTTTTTCATTTGGTACCTACCTCTTACTGCGATCTCTTTTACTCTTTCATTCGCTAAGTTTACATAAATTGAAAATAAACTTCTTTCTAGCAATGTCAGCTGTACGATCCATCAGATTTACGTCTTAACAAATGACTTTTTGTAGAAATTATCAACGTGTTTTGCAATGGTAGCATTTATAAAATCTTGATCTTTTTTGAAATTTGTAATGCAGGAAAACATTAAATTAGATCAAAATTTTCCGTATGAGAAAACCGTATGACGGAAGTCATACGGTCATTTAGCGCAATATGTCAATTGAGTTGTTCAATGAGCTCAACGAGATACATGATACAGTTGTTGGATGTCAAGCTCTGGATGGATTATATTCTCTACCTTAACCGTCTCGTATATATTATTTCTTTTAACAAAACTTCGAGAAATGTACTTCACTATGCTTCAAGACTACTACTTGGAATGTTCTTTACTAATTAGTGGTGTTTCGTTTTCATTATCATTTATTTTGGCAAGAAATAGACAGAAAATATTAAGTGAAAGAAGGATCATCTTAGCTGATTAACGAACTTTACACTATTTTGTTTCTCAGTATTATTTTGCATTTTCTTCCTCTTATTGCTGTTCTCAAAACATGTTTCTTGTATTTGTAAAGAAACTCAATGTTTAGCAACTTACTGATATATACTAACTTAAGACCATCAAACAAACATTGCAAAATCTTCATTCCTTTTGAATAATAATACATTTGTGGTCACTTAATCGTTCTTCAAAATAACTTTTCATCTTTTACTTTAGCGATGACTTTTTGAGCGTTCAGTCTTATGTAAAGACCAATAATTATTTAGCAACGTTAGGTACCAAATACGGTCGTATATGATTTCAAAGAATTTTAATGTTTGTTGGAAATTTTCAAATACGGGATTTAAGAAGCGTTTAATAAATTTTATTTTGTATAGAAGGAACAGCTCGAATAATTATAAAAAAATGGAAAATAAGAACAAATCCTATTTCAAATGTCATTTCATTTAATGATCAATTTCAATCGATCATGTAAAATAATTAAGCATTTAGAAAAATTTCAAGTAGTCTTATGATTTATGCTAATTGTATTTATTCCAGCTCTTAGTAATATGCTGTGACAATGAATGTAAAATCTTGAGAATAGCATTAGTTACTGAGAAGATTGTAAGAGCTTTATCACGTCACTAAACCTTTTAATAGATTACAATATCTTTATTTCTTTCAAACAAAATGATGCAAGAAATAAATATCTTAACTCTGATATCATTCTTGGAGTGTACCTTTCGATATTTGTAGGCATTTTAGGTGAGAGATATCTCATGTGTAGTAAGTAGTTTTTGGCTAAATATTTTGCTCTTTATACGATGCTAGAACTTAATATTGAATATCCGATGGTCTTATTATTTGATGTGTTTTTAATTTATAGAGGTCGATGCCACAAGAGCAAAGTGCATCGTTGCAGGAAATGAGACTACGTACGCTCGAATCACAGGTAATCACTGATCGTTTTGCATACCTGTTTGCTAACATAATAGATTAAATTATCTATTTTATATATTAACATTTTCTTGACTAGAAATCACTTTGTTATTTGAAACAGAAACTACGAGATTTAAAAATTATTATTAATGCTATAATTCGAAAATATTTTTAATCAAAACTTTTGACATATAAGTTAAAAAAAAAATATCTCGGTTTCTTTCTTGCTTAATAGACCAACAATTAGGAACTACTGTTCTGTTTACTCGTTAATGAAACCTATTGATTCGAATAGTGATTTAGAAAATTTTCGGGATATATTTTATGTAGAATATGTTTAACCGAAAGAGTGCATCAATATTTTAAATTTTATTCACCATGCTGAACTGATTGCTATTCAGCGAAAATTTCAGATCGAATTTAAGTAGCGTAAATCAGTTCTTGCACCAGAAATCTTTAGTAGCTTAATTAATTCTTAAATTCGGTTTTTCGATTTCAAAGGACTATATCATATTGTGAATATTTCTGATTTACAGTGACTCAGTTTGACTAATAATTGAGTGGAAAATTTCGAATTCAGAAATGACATTACAACAGTACAAATTTGGGGATGCAAAGGAAGTAGTGAACTAATTAGCCTCTGTAGTGTATGACAAATATATCGTCAGTTGGCCTATATTTTCCCTCATTTGTTTCAAAAACAAATAGAACGAAATCTCGTTCATTAATAATAATATCAGTAGTGATAAAATTTTGGTAACAGTCAGCTACAAATGCGAGTGCAAAAATGAAGAAAATATTCCCAAAGAAAAAAAAATTGTGCTCTAAATGTTGTTCTCCTATTTAAAATAAGATCACAGAGTGTTCCTCCATTTACTATAGCACGATTCCCGGTTAAGGTCGTGAGACGATTTCTCAAAACAGGGTCATAGTCAGTCTTCAAAAAATTCACAACAGTCCTAAGATTTTTATTTGCTTACATCGGTCGGTAGTTGATATCATTACTTATCTTAGTTGGCTCATGTGCAGCTCTATCCGCTTCTTTCCCCGGAATCTTCTTACTATCTCATTATTTTTCGATGCAGTGTTTCTAATCCCAATACATATATGATAAGATGATAATGTTGTCTTTAAAAATCTAAGAAATCTTTTACAATCAAAGATTTGTATTATTTAATAAATTTGGTTCATTATACTTTCATTTTATTGTCTTAGCTACATTCTGCAGACAAGTCCAAATTAAGTTAAAAAAGATAATTTTGTTATTGCAAACATTTGTAAAGTAAATACAATTTTTCGGTTGTATAATTAAACAAACTAAATTGCAAAATATAATCAGGTAGAAAATCTGCGTGATCAGCTACAAAATACTACATCAAGACTTGGAGAAACAAGAAATGAAAACGAACGTTTAAGATGCCTTTTTTTAAGTAACGATGTAAGTTCCGGGTTTTTGAACATGACTTTCAAGAACTTTGGTTTTCGAGAATGTTAAGACTTACATTTTTTAATATTCGAAAAAAAGATTTGCGTATCTGATTCTTTAAAATATTCTCTTTTCTTTTGCAGGCAGAAGGTCTTTCTCAATTACGACGTAGTCTTACGGCTGCTGAAGAAGATATAATCCGCAAACGTGAAGAAATGGAAACGCTGCGGAAACAGCTTGCCACACCAATTCGAGAAAATGATCAACAATGTGAAATTAGGTAAAGATTTAACAAATGATTAGTATTTTTTGTCGCAGTAGATTATACCAAGTTTCCTCATATTAGTAAGTTCTCTAGAAATAGCAAATAAAAATCCAAATACTATTAACAAGCTAAGAAAGGGAAATTTCCGGAGCCGATTTCTTTGGCTAGGAAACATCCTAGTACCAATATACGCACTTTTTTTCCATGTCGAATATAATAGACATTGGTATGATCGTGTTAGATTCCAGGTACCAAAAAATTGTTGAGCGATTCACACATCTGCTCAAAGTTCAAGTCGGTGCTTTGTCGCGTTTTGTACATTCTCAAGCAGGCAGCTTAGAATATGCCGAACTGCGACAGTGCATTGATCAACTAATTCGACGAGTAGCTAGCCTAGATGAAGTTGCTGAAATGGATAGTAAAATGAATCTCATCGAAGAAACATTGAATAATGTCTCCGAAGCTTATGAACAGGTTTAAAATTTTGAAGTTTTACTTTTATTCATTCGAGAGCCATCACTTTCGTCAGAAATGAAGTTATTACTTTATAAAGTTATTACCACTTCATTAACTTAGGATATTTTAATTACTGAAGCTGGGTTTTGCAAGGGTTAATAGATTGTGGAGAAGACTTGTAATTTATGGGAGCTCAAGAATGAATTGATTTGAATCATTCCAAATTTATTAGAATGTACAAGAAATTATTTTGACTGTTTCTAAGTTTTTATTGAATGAAACCATTTATATGTTATCATTCAATATCATTTAATAGCTGCCTCAAATTATTTGTTGCCAAATTAACCAGTACATTTTCTTCTTAAACTTAATGTCATTTGTCTTTAGGTAAGTAAAGTGCTGGTAAGGACACAATGCGAGGCACAAGAAAAGGAAGTGCATACGGTAAAATTATTCAATTCTTTCATTGTTCTTCAGTTAAAATTCGTAATCTTCATGGACATTTCTGGATTCTGAAATGTCGAAATCTGTTAAATTTTCAGGAACACCCGTCATCAGAAGAGATTGTCGATGAAATGCAGGATTTGGAAAATGAGCTGGAGGAACTCCAAGTACATTTTTCTTCATTTATCTCTAAATTTCAGATTGCCTATGCAAAGCAATAAAATCTGTACAATCCAAATAATGAAATCCAAGCATTCTTGTATGCTTGTAATATATGTTTGTTTAATTAAAAAAAAAAATAATACTATTTGGAAATCTTATTGGATAGCAAATTTTTGCTTCATATGAGTATTTCATACCTTTCATCAATTTTTTCTTGTTTCCTTTTGAATTTCAGGTTGCCCATGCCGAAGAAATGGAATCTATGCAATCCAAGTACGAATACCAATTAAAATTACTTCGAGAACGCCTCGAACATGAAGAACATCGAAGAAAAAAAGCACAAGAGGAATTACAGACATTGAATGTAAATGCTTGAAAATTCCTACAAAGAAATGAATTCAAAAATTTAAAAAAAAACAAGGAGAGAAATGAGAGGAAGAGAAGGGAAAATCAGGAAAAAAAATTAATTGGGAAATATTTGAACGCAGTACTTCCAGTAAAAATTTTTCCAGTCTTTAAATGATCATTCTTTATCCACAATGAAGAAAACTCATGAGGAAATGCTGGCGGAACAAAAACGGCAATACGAGGAGCAGATTGCTGCGCTGCATGAAGAACATGCAGCAGAATTGCAGGAAGAAAAGAAAGCCACCAGGTTTCTTTTTAATTTTTAAAAAAAATTAACGTCTTCAAAGTGCTTAAGTTCTTTCTCAAAAAGTTACTGGTCACAATTTTAATGAAGTGCTGAAACGAAAAAAAAACCATGAAAAATGAGAAGATAACTTTTTTTCGACGAGTTCAATCCGATCTGCCAGAATTTTGAAGTTCCATTCTGCAGTTCTCTATCGTTAATATAAGCTTCTAAATCATAGAATGGCCTTGGACGCAGTGCAACGAGCCCATGATGCTGAATTGAGAAATATTAATGAAAAAGTTCGCAGTATTGGTAGTAACAGTATAATCTCGCCCCAAACAAACATCTCTGCTGAATCAAAAGTCGATTTACAGTCTGCAAGGCAGAGGTGAGTATGTTCATTTTTCATGAAGAGTGTTTAATTATTTTATAAAAATGTATTGTTTTTTTTTCCTAATTTCTTGTTACAGTAAAATGTTGGAGCAAATGAGTACTGAATTGGCTCAGTTGTCGGCGTTGTACTCGGCAAAATGTCTCGAGAATTCTCAACTTGATGAGAAGATGTCTTTATTGCTGGCTGATAAAGAAAACCGTTCATCTAAGTATTTGAAACATTGCGCTCTTTTTTAACTTCTTGTTTGTCTCTTATTTTCTATTGAAGCTTTTTGATTACTTATAGAATTTTAAGGAAAATTGATCGTTTTTTGATCGAAAATTAATCATTGATCGTTATGTTCGGAATTGTTTGTGTTTCAGTGTTTAAACTTATTCATTTTTTATATTCAAATGTTCTGGCAAAAGAATGTTTCATGTGCAAATTTTTATGTGTCTAATATGGCGTTTTTATTTGCAGCGATGTGGAAGCCCAAAATCGACGCCTGCATCGTGAATTGCGGCAAAAAGACACCATAATCCAAGAGCTGAGGCAGACGGTGGCATTTCTGGAGCGCCGAACTGCTAATTTGCTTGGTGAAGAACCGCCAGTCAATTGTGGTAGGTTCACAATATATGTTTTGAATTTAATGCCATGACCCAGCTTAGAATGATCTAGAAACTTGCTATAGTGTTGAAAGAATCCGACAAATAGGTCATCATGATCTATTTGTCGGATTCTTCCCTTCCGGTTATATTATGTGCCTTTGATGATGCGATGACATCTGTCAGTGGGTTACTATTAATCATTTACACTTATTACTTACTTTTCAAGGCTTTTTTGGCTGCAAATGCAAGGGTCTTTTGGCATCATTATCATCCTTCGCTTCTTGATAAATGTTATACATTCCATCGTTTTTTTTTTTTGGAAATTATTCGATTTTCGAAATTTCATTCAAAAATTTAAATTGTTTACAGAATCACCAAGACGACAGAATCGGTAAGCTTCTATATGCGTGAAAAAGTTTGAAATTAGCTTGGCATTTGAGGCTGGTTTGACTTTTCTAGTGACAAGTTTAAGAACACCAAGAGATTATGTAATCCTGCAGAACAGTGTCCATATTTCGCGAAATTTCTAATATTTTTCTTTGCTCCAAAAAAGTTTTCAAATTTTCTCCTCATGGTGATCGTAGACAGTTAAATATTTATTTTTCTCCAATCGTTTGATGCATGCTTGTTGTTTCAAGATTTTGCCTTAGTAAAGCATGCTGCCTGATTTTTACTAATTTTTGTTACTCCTTTCTGTTAGCCTTATTTTCTAGCCTACTTGCTTTGTGCATTTATTTCAGCAATATCTGTTATCTGTAAAATGATTTTTTATCAGTAGTTATCATATTATTAGTTTGCTAACAGAAAGAATATTTCTATGTGAGAGTTTGTGGGATTCAGATCAAATTGACTCATTGCTTCCAGCATTTTCATCCATTACTAAAAGCTATAAAGATGCATTTAGTGCTGTGATTTTTGTGTTATAATTTTTAAGTTACAGATTTCGATAGTATTACCTTTACATTTCTCCGTTGCAGAGGAACACGCAGACGGCGTACCGGTATTGCTAGAGGAATCGGTGACACGTCAAGCGGCACAAACTCATTCTCCAACTCTTCAACAACAGCGAATAGTCCCCAATTTTCCATCAGCGAACAACAGCGACAACATAGCAACACAACCAGCAATTGCCGTTTCATCGATTTGGCGTCTGTCATCCGTTCAGGGAGTCAAATTTCGAAAAAATCGACAAATAACATCAAAAATGACTTCAAGACGTAATGGTAGGCAATGAAATTAGCAGCAAAAATTTGAGTGAAAATTTAGAATTCAGATTAGAAAACTGCAGAAATCAACATAACCTAAATCTTTAATATACATTTTATTTCCCGTCAAAGAAGGCCTACTTCGCTGTTCATTGTTTTAGGCCTGCTAGTGAACACTTGATACTTCTTCCCTGATTTTGTTATATGCGGAATTCTCATGTACATTGTTCATTCCAATAGCGACAATTTGAAGTAGAATTGTAACACATTTCTTTTTTAATAGTATTCCAATTCATTGATTGTTAACACGAATATCTAATAGATTTTTAGATGTTCGATTCCATAGCAATCCAGCGATACCAGTGAGTGAAATGACAACCGGTTATCCGGCCAATGAGTTACGACGTTCGATGATTATTCCGGTCAGTGAGCGTAGAAAATTCTTTGAAACTATCGCTGAATATAGTCATCCCTTTTAATAATAAATGATGTTTTATAACAAAAAAATTATTCCTTGTTTGTAGGATAGGAGATTTAAACTGTCACTTGCTGCAATCTTTCAAAAAATTCCCATTCTTAAAGTTCTAGTCCGTTTCTTGGAATCAAATATAGTTACTATATATATGGTAAAAAATTATCCTGGAATTTGTATTAAAATTAAATAACAGGATAAGCCTTAAAATATTTCCACATTTGTTTAGGAAAATGTTTTAGCACCCGGTTTTCTTTTCTGTTTTTTATGGAGATATTATCTCATCATCATCTTAGAATGTCAGTTTGTTTCAATTTTGGGTCCTTCATTTTCAATGCTAACTTATCAGCTTCTCATTCATTTCCTTCAAAATATCCATGCCGATTTCCTGTACTTTATTCTGAAAAAAGCGTGAAAATTGGTTATGGAACAGTGACAAAATTAATATTTATTTTATAAAATTGCACATTTTTATTGGCTGATTGTTCATGACAATGATGGTCTCGTTCAAAGATTTTGATTTCGTTCAAATTCGTATTTGTTTCTAAACCTGTGATACATTTATCATGCAAGGTTTGGCTTCAAATAAATTATGAATTGGTCCGACACTAAGCTTTCTGAAAATTCGGAAACGAATATAACTACAATAAAATTGTAACCTAGTCCCTAGTCTCGTTTTTCGTAGCAATCTAAAACTTCATAGTAATCTAAACTTGATTGGGTTGCTTGAAAGCAAGAAATTATGATTTCTCATCTCAGTAGATGAAAATGTTGTTGAATTGATCTAACATCATCAAACAGCAAATGTTTCTCTGAGTAACTTTGTATTCTTGTTTCCAATTAGTAATGAGGATTCAGTCTTTGAAGAACTTTAAATTCTGCAGATTATCCATAATGATAAGAAATGAGGAATTTTTTGGAGAATTCCAAATTGCAATCAAGAAATGTTAATCTTCCCTATCGATCAAATTCTACACAGCTTTAAATATTTAAATGCCATCCGTCTAAGGCGGAATAGATTTGTTGCCATTCGTTTGCTGTTTGTATATCAATCACTGTATAATAAATAAAATTTTCCACCATACCTGTGTACGCAGATCTAAGTATTTTAAATGTCACGTAAATCAAACTGTATCTTATTGTTTTGAAAGAGAAAGGATAATCATTTCTACATACTTTGAGCTCTTTTTTCTCCTTTTTCAGAAAAAACTATTAATTTCAAATATCATGTTACTATACAAGAACATGAATGATGTTTGCTTTGGAGGTGCTTTGAAGTTTCTGGATTAGTGAAACTGTCATTAGAGTACATGAAGCATCATGAACAGCAAATCACCACAAAGAAAAACCAAATCATGAAAGCAACCAAGATCTACCAGAATCGGAATAACTCGAATCAAAAGTGCAAAAAAACTAAGAAAATATGGTTTTGTTACAAAAAATTAAACATAATTACAGGACAACTATGATAGATGTAACAAAGAATACATCTTGTGTCTTCGTCTAGAACACTGGCCGTCAAAATTCATTTTTGCTAAATACTAATAATAAGAATATGTTAAACACTAATAATAAACAAAAATCTCCATTTAGAAGCAAATGATGTAAGCATTCATATTAAACCATTTTAAATTTAATCAAATCATTACTTCAGCAAATGACTTTGAAATGCCAAAATATGAAAATGGAAATATACAGGAATAAAAATAGCACAGAAAAGATATTTTTTGACGTAATAAACAGTTGCAAAAATTCGGAGTAGTCACAAACAGTATGTACAAAATATCAAATTGTATTTATTTTTTCATCTTTTCACTAGAGATACTACATAATGAAGCGAACGAGCCTACATAAAATTTGCGGTTTCAAATGAAAAAAAACAATTTTATCTTTCACTT
Organism: Mansonella ozzardi; assembly: GCA_029876185.1. Taxonomy (NCBI): domain Eukaryota; kingdom Metazoa; phylum Nematoda; class Chromadorea; order Rhabditida; family Onchocercidae; genus Mansonella; species Mansonella ozzardi. The sequence continues at coordinate 6,681 of JARVGP010000770.1, read as the reverse complement.
TTTCATCATTGCTTTCATGTGATTTAATGCTGAGCCAGCTTTGAACCATTCGATTTGAGCCGCATTAAAACTATGAGATAACCAGACTTCCTCTTCTTTCCCGTCAACGTGTTTCAGGATGCATTTTATTGGCTACAAAGGATCAAATGTTCAAGATTATAAACTTCTGTAAAAACATCAGCAGTCTTGTTACTAATTTTTTAGCTGTTATGCAGATATAATTTCACGCCTTAGCAATAAAGTAATACCTTAAAAACAAAAGAAAATAAAAATAATACATGCAAAAATCAAGAATGAAGAGTTTATAATCGGACAAAAAAAACCTTGTTTGGCGCAAAATCTTTCAAACCAACGATCGATATCTTATCGTCCGGTTTAACTTTTTCGTAATCATTTGCATCAGCAAACGTTAATGGAAGCATGCCCTGTTTTTTCAAATTCGTTTCTGAAAAAATTTAGATGACATAAAAAGCTCTCAGCAAATAAAAGCATTCGATCATATTCAATTCAACTTATATATGGTTTCATGTATTTAATGTCTCTCTCTCTCTCTCCATCCGACATTAAATTAAATAAAAAAGTCATTTAGAGAAACCTGAAATGACGAAACAATAGTTAAAAAATGGAATTCGATTATATAAAAAAGCATTAACAGTGGTCAATTAGATACCAAAAATCTTTTTATTTAACACAGTAAATCAATTGAATGCTTTTTTTACCACATTAAATTTGCCAATGAAATCTACTGTGAAATACCGTGAATTCGAGCAAAACTTTTTACGATAATTGCACGTCCACCAAGATGTCGAGGTTCCAAAGCTGCATGTTCACGTGATGAACCTTCACCATAATTTTCATCACCTACTACTACCCAAGCTACTCCTTGGGATTTGTAATGACGCGCCGTTTGAGCTACTGCATCATATTTACCTGTCAAATGATTGCAAACCTATAATGATTAGGAATTATTCCAACAAAGTAAATTTTGAAGTCGAATGTTATTGATTTACAAAATGAGTTATAAAAGTCACTGAAAAAGAAAAAAATGCATTCTTGACATCTCAGGAACTATTATTACCTTGTTCATCTCACCATTTTCCGCATTGACAGCAGTCAAAAATAGATTATTTGAAATATTATCCAAATGACCACGAAACTTTAGCCAAGGTCCAGCAGCACTAATATGGTCTGTTGTACATTTTCCTTTCACCTGAAATTCAAAGAAGCAAGAAAATATTAAATCATGAAAATAATGACAATTTATTGAACATCACTGGATCGTTGTAGTTTAAGACTTGTATTTTTTAACTGCTTCATCAGGTTAAACCTGATTTACTAAGCAAGCCCAAAGTGAAAGAAAAGAGAGACCAGATTCGCTTCTAAAATAACTTACTTTAATCAATATTAACATATTTTCGAAATCTCTCCCATTCCAAGGATTAAATGGCTCCAGAAGTTGTAAACGTTCACTGTTTTCATTGACTACAACGGTGCCACGTCCTGATGGAATTTGATAATAGTTCAGACCGGGATCATAACCTTTTGGTGGCAGACTATGACCGCTTGGTGGTTGCAACTTGAATTTGCTATCTGAAATGAGATTTCTCCCAACTGCTTGAAAAAGGCAATCGTTTGAGCTAGACTTCAGAAGCACTTTTCAAATGCAGACTTGAGAGCACTAAAGGCATCGAAAAAGTTGCAGCCGATTATGATCATTGTTCAAGAGATTTTCTACGAATCTTTGAACATAATAGCTTGATTTCCTGTTGACATAAATGATACACTGTCATAAATGATACACTGTATAAAAAAAAAAAAAAAAGATACACTGTCACAAAATTTTTAGGATAATATGCAAATTTTACATGGTACTAATTAGGGATATCTTAGAAAACAAAGATGTAAAATGGAAAAATCGCAAAAATGCTGCAAAAGCAACGTGACATAACAATGTTACCACTTGGGGTTTCAAGTTCATCGGTTCGTGGATCGAAATCAAGACGCCCTGCTATGGTCAAGGCTGTAACCAGTTCAGGTGAAGTAACAAATGCATGAGTTGCTGCATTTGCATCATTCCGACCAGTGAAATTGCGATTATACGAAGTCACAATTGTATTTTTTTCGCCCTAAAATAAAAACAAAAAAACATGAAACATCCAGCTTCGCTACTGACACTTTTCTCGATCACTAAAATAATGAGCAGTAATTGGCATAACGTACTTTACATACAGTTTTGTTTCTGACCTAAATGACGAAAATTTGCAAAACGTCCAGAGAAAAGTTAGAGAAATAAACGCAAAAATATTAGAAACACTTATTTTTTTGACGTCTTTCCTATCCCACTGACCGATACATGGACCGCAAGCATTGGCGAGTACTATGCCACCAAAATTTTCAAAAATCTCTGTCAAACCATCCCTTTCCATAGTTGCTCGAATCTGTTCGCTTCCAGGCGTTATTGTAAATTTCGATTTCGCCTTCAGTCCTTTATTAAGAGCCTGGAAAAAAAAAAATTTTACAGAATTTTAGTTTCACTGATGAGATTACCAATTATCATTGATAAAGACTATCCGATGTCAACCAAATCAAAATTTTTATAAGTAAACATTTTTTAACAAAATGTAACATTTTACATATTTTTTCAGTTCAGAATTTCATTTCCGAAAGTCATATATGCATATATACGTCGGTGAAAGATAAAAATTGGGGAGAAGAACTTCTACCACAATCATAAATGCGAATCAACAAAAGAATAGTACACGTGACTTCGGTAAAAGACAGAATCTTCATCTGTCAACAAGAAAGTAACTAACTGAAAAGTAATGATAAATTCTGACATCAATTTTTCGAGTAAACGATTACCTGCTTCGCAATACTTGCAGCGCGTGTCATATCTTCATAAGAACTATTCGTGCAAGAACCAATGAGACCAACTGTGATATCCATTGGCCAACCATTTGCATGTGCCTTCTTCCCAAGAGTATCAATCGGATGTGCCAAATCCGGAGTAAATGGTCCATTAACATGCGGTGCCAATGTGCTCAGATTTATTTCAATCACCTGACATTTATGTTTGAAGAAATAAAAAAATCTTGTTTAAAGATCAAAATTTAGACATCCAAACAACTATTTCTTATTTAACTAAAGCTAAATGCTTTCAAAAAATTTATCATAAACAAAGACGTATAACGAATGCATTAGCAAAAGTTTGTCTACATTCTTATTCTCTTTCTTTAACAGATTGTTTTTTAAAACTGAATTCAAAGGGCCTTAAAACAAAGACAATATGATCTTTATTCTCTGAAGCTCTTTTCTGATGAAGCTCAAAACACAATAAAAACCATCCATTAAGATTTATAGGACTTGAGAAAAATATCTAAAAAAAACATATCTAAACGATATCTAACCTTATTATACTCAGAACCTTCATCTGGTGTTAGTATATCTTTATACTGCATTGCTTCATTTGCGATGGCTTCTCGCTTTGTCGCTTTTAAATACTGCACCATATTGTCGTTAAAAGGAAATACCGACGTCGTTGCACCAATTTCTGCACCCATATTACAAATTGTACTCATACCAGTTGCTGATATTGAATCAACACCAGGACCTAAAGTTATTTTCTTTATTTCATTTAAATTTTATTTCTGCTAAAAAAGCAAAAAACGAAGTTTTCTTTTTAAGGGAATTAAAAACATTACAGCTTAGCAAAAGATTAGCAGAATTGAATGGAGTTATCATATCTCCGAAATGCAAAAGTGCTATATAAAGTTATTGACTCTTCTTCTGAACATATTACAATAGCAAAAATTATACCGAAATACTCCACAATGGCTCCTGTGCCACCCTTTACAGTAAGTAAATCTGCTACCTTCAAGATGACATCTTTACTAGATGTCCAGCCTGAGAGTTCACCTGTTAATTTGACACCAATCACCTGGAAAATAATTTTTCAAAACAATTGGAATATCAAAAAGTGATAAAGCTGCAGAAGATATAATTTCTCAGATTTCAAGAAATTTAACAAAGTTACTTTCGGACATTTCAATTCCCACGGTATGCCTGCCATGACATCAACGGCATCAGCACCTCCAACACCAATGCATAAACCTCCCAAACCACCTGAAAATTATCCCCATATTTACTTTAGAACTAATAAACCCCAAAATTAAATTTACTAATCAAATCACAAAATATTATGCAATGGTCAGTAATTGGATCTTGCTTTCCTGATGAAGCTAAAATTTATGGATAATATATGTAAACAAGTGAACTCAATAAAATCGAAAAATTTATTTATAACTTATCAGTATTTTCACAGTACTTCTACAACATAAAAAGCAATTGAGTAGGTAATCCCTCTGTCGCTTAATAAAAAGAACGTCAAAAAAAAAAGTTTGATACCTGTGGTAACTGGAAGAAATGTGAAAAAAAATAAGCATACCTCCCATTGGTGTATGGCTGTCTGTTCCTATCAGCAACAGTCCAGGGAAAGCATAATTTTCCAAAATAATTTGATGAATAATACCGCTTCCTGGCTTCCAGAAACCAACACCATATTTATTGCTCGCTGAGGATAAAAAATCATAAACCTGGAATAAAAGATATTATTTCAAGAAGGAAATGAACTTTAGCATGTAATTTTAATAACGATACTTGTTTTGATGATTTTTCATAAAAGACAATATTCTAAGGAAAAAATATTTTGAACACAAGAACCTCCTTATTGAGTTCATTAGCTCGTTTTAAATCGGCCTCTCCTCCTAATTGAGCTTGAATCAAATGATCACAGTGAATAGTTGATGGTACTGCAACCTGCGGAAGTCCTGAGGAAATAAACTGTAACATGGCCATCTGAAATTATAACAAATGTAGCGATTAATTTCAACTTTTGTGCGTCATTGAATAATATTATTTTGTTCCGTCGATCATTTATAAAATGTAGCAACCAAATTTTCTGAGAGTTTTTCGATAAAAAAAAAAAAAAACCTGTGCAGTGGCATCTTGCATTGCTACTCGATCAGGCCGTAATCGCAAATAGGACGAGCCTCGTTCAATCTCCTGCTTGTCTGGTTCATCCAAATGTCCATACAATATCTTCTCGGATAATGTGAGTGGTCTTTTTAACCTAAATTTAAAAAAGTAATCAAAAAAGTCGAGAATCACTTCTCTCTTACTTTGCCGAGATTCATTCATTTCATTTTATATAATTCATCAAAGAACTAACTAACCTTTGTCGAACGATATTTACATTTCTTTGCAATTTTTCATATGGTAATAAGGGTTCTTTTTCGATATTATTCATTCGTACTCCTGCACCAAGTTTCGAGTATAAATGTAGCAAACGTTGTTCACCATTATGATACACATTTAAACGAGAGAATCCAATTCCATACAACATCATTCGTTGATAGAATGACGAATAGAATGCAATTCTAAAATTTTGGAATTAAAATCCAAGAAGAGCAAAGAAAATGTAGATCATTTTGATAACAGGAACACAGTAAGAAGTAACCGCATATAAAGAAATTCATCGAAATAAACTACGATTTAAATTTCTAATCTAACTATTTCTTTATGCTAATTATCTTATGTATTAAAATTTTCAAAAACTATAAATTTATCATTAATTTAGAATATTATACAAATCACTTTTATAGTTCCATCATTTTTCTCAACGACAACAACTACAATAACTTTTTCCATCATTTCTCTCAACGACAATAACAATAACAACTTTTTCACTAAACTTACAGGCTATGAATCTCTCACTACCTCTGACCTATAGCATAAAGAATGGAAAGCATGAAACAGGTCAAATGAATCAACAATATTAGTGTTCCAATCAATATTTTATATTTCTAATACAAGCAACAGAACTTAGAAAACAGTTGTCGAAAATCGGTAAACGTCACGCTATATCCACATCAAACTCGTTGATGGCGTTAGAATTATTACCACCGTCAAATACTTCTCGCTGTATTCTCCCTTTGCTCCATATCTATCAATCTCTCTTCTTCTCTCATTTCAATCAACAACAATATCGCATAATTTATTCGCTGTGTAGGCGAATTCTTTTCTAACCAATGTGAAATTTCCACACTGTTTACTTCAACTCTATGTGCTTTTCTATGTTCTCATTCTCGACAAAAAAAAAAAATAAAAACCAAAGATTTTGTTGTGAACTTCTTGTGAGTGGTCACTTATCGGTCAATATTATCCAACGTTTAGACCAAAGATTGTTGTGTTCTGTTCAAGAATAAAGTGTGTTGAATTGAGTGTGTTGAATTGAATATGTTGAATTGAATGTGTTGAATTGAATTTGTTGAATTGAATATGTTGAATTGAATTTGTTGAATTGAATTTGTTGAATTGAATTTGTTGAATTGAATATGTTGCATTGAGTTGGATTGAGTTGCAGGAGCACCTCAAACTTGGATAATTAAACCAATATGAATGGATACTAAGGTACACACTGAGGGATACTGTGGATACTTTTTGAGGCAATTAAGAGGAATTTCCTGTTTATTTTCCCCTCAGTACTCTATGCTAGACATTAATCTTAGTGAGTCTTTGTGCTGAAACTATCAATGTACTGTGGTATTGAAACAGCTGATGTACCGTGATATATTGAAACTACCGATGTATCATGAAATGGAAACCGCTGATGTACCGTGGTAT
>JARVGP010000769.1:0-31022 GCA_029876185.1 Mansonella ozzardi | reverse complement strand
TTCCGAGTCAATGTGGATTGGAAATTAATTAGAATTTGAAGAGTTCGAATGTTTTCTGCAATGACTTTTTCTTGCAGTGATTTCGTACTTTTTTTCATATCATTTTCTTTAAAAAAGAAGTTAATAAATTGGTAATAAGTAGGAAGACTTTGGAAGCTTTTGTTAGTGCCTTTTGTTTCGTGCAGTTATTTCAAACCTTTTTTCTTGCGACAATTTGCTTCAATAAAATTTAAAATTAATCGTTGTAAATTGAAAAAAAAACTGGTCAATTTCTTATAACTTGAATAATTTTGACCTTTCATTATTAAAATTTACAAATAATCATCAAGTCTGCTGATATGGATTATAAATGCAAAACATTCTTAGATATCTTTTCATAAGTTAGGCTATATAAAAAGTGCCGCGACATTTTTGCTTCTCATCTTTCGCTATTATCATGTATTGCCGTATAGACGTTATTTGATGCGACTTTTTTTTAATGTTATTTTTAGATGTTTCAATTTTTTCTTATTTATTTTTTTTTTTAATTTTAATTATTCATAGACGTCGAATCTTTTGCATGTTTTCTTTTACATTTTTACTTTTATAAATTTATTTTTAGTGTGAAAAATAAATTATTCAATGTAAAAAAAAAAAATTAAAAAAATTTGATGATGCGAAATTTTGCCATTGGATATTCGGCTTTTTCCTTCTCATTGCCTTACATTAAATAATTGGAAATCACAATTTGAAAAAAAAAATTATGATAAAAAAACAGAAAATATCATTTGTATTTTAATAAAAGCATCAAAACTGAATGTTTTTAAAGTGAGAAGTTTTTTTCTGTGTTTGTAACAGAAAAACTTTTTTCTGAAAAAAATTTTTTCGTTTAGTGAAGTTTTTTTTTTTTTTTTTCTTAATTTGATTTATTTCCAGTGATAATTTTGATGAAATGTTGCTGTTTGTTGATGGTATTCACGAATGGATGTTAATTGAAATGGGAAGATGGAAACGATAATGACAACGATAAAATTTGCTCTCAATAATAAGTTAAATTTAGAATCTAAGATTAATCATTGGATTTTATGGGGTATTATTCTTTGGTCAACATTGTACGGAAAAAAGGAAAGAGTAGATTGATAGTGAAAAGAAGGCCTATAGGCTACTATCATTGACCAAACAACAATCATTGATTTATATTTTCTCCCTTAATTCATCCTAATGGACAAGAGTAGTCAAAATAATTCAGAGAGAGAGAGAGAGAGAGAACGGGAGCAGATGAGAGAGGTCCAGTAATCCGGCAAGAACGGATGGAGCAAAAGGTCAAGCTTGTTGATTAGCAGACAGATAAGAGAAAACAAAACATCATCATATTAGAGAAGAAAAGAAATGGTCACTTTCACCAACGATGACCTTCCACATCTTCATCATGTAAATACAAACAGTATTCAATTTTTTTTACTATAAATGCATGCAGATCAGTTGAAAATGTTTTTACCTTTGCTTTGGTCTTCGATTCTATTGATCCTTAATTTTAATTTGTTATTTAAATCTTTAATTATTAATTATTGGAATATGAAAGAAATAGGTACTATCAAATTGTAGTTCATAGGATACTGGATCCTATCAGTATCTGGTGACTTTATTATAATTATTCATAACATTAAATTAAAATTAATATTAATTATTGCTAAATTATCCTCACAGATTGATAATGACATCTCTACAAATGTAGACAGAAATGAATGTTTCAAAATCATATATTTATTTGTATTAATTTATACAGAATTCGTTAATTCTCATTGTATATATTTTATAATCCTGAAGAAATACGATTAGTTAATTAAAACAATTATCAAAACGAGAAAAAATGAATGAATCAATAGCAATAAGTCAAGTAAAATAATTATAGAAAAAAAGATAAATAACAAGTTTTGTTTTAATAAAAAAGAACAGAGATTTTGTTAACATCACTTTATCATTACAATTACCATAATCATTTTAATAACATCGAATTCTTATTATAATAATAAATGAATCAAATGTTTTGAATTAAAATTTTTGTTTATTATAATCATTTTTATTTTAGTCAAAACAGTTGAATAGTCTCTTTTAATATAATTTCTCAGTAAATGCAATTATTTATTTATCATCATTTGTAGTAATATTTTCCAGAAGATTTGCGCAAGTTTTATCATTAAATGTTCCCGTGGCGTAAAGAACTAAATCGTGAACGACGTCTGTTCATTCTTCAACGCATCCTTCTAATTCTGATTTCTGGACGTTGTTCATGGGCCCAGGCCATATCGAGTATTGATCTTCATGCTTCACTTGTGGCTGCTGAACGAAAAGCATATGATCACGGTCGGACGTTCATTACTTATGTATGCTTAATTTTTATGCTTGCATGTGATGAAGCAAAACGTCGACTTGAACATCAACAGCAACAACAGCAACAACAGCAGCAGCTACAACAACAACAATATCAGATGGAAGAAGGTCAATTGCGATCATCATCGGATATTTTAGAAAATGTACAACTATAAAAAAGAGCTGCATTCTTTTATGTTAATTTTAAAATTAGCAATAACGAAATAATCGAACGACATAAAATTGAAACTGAACTTGTGAAATATTTTACAAACATTATTTGCAACATTCCATTTCAGTTGTTTTGCGATTATTTGTTTGTTCAGCATTTTATTATTATAATTTAAGAATTATTTGCATAGATTCATTTAGTACATTCAATTTGAGATTATATAAAAAGTATTTCATATATTACCTGAACAATTCAATTTAATCAATTTAAATTAAATTTTTTAAAAATGTTTTTTTCAATGATCACTTTTCTTTTTTGTTTTTGCTTAATTGCCTAGTCAAATTAACTTGTTTGCATCGCCAAAGACATAAGCTGCATAGCTTATTGTTTAATTTTTTTCTGTGATTAGAAGATTTTTTGTAATTGTCCGAACTTCAGATATTGTTATGGTAATTATCAAAAGGTTTTTCTTCTTTTTGATCCTCCTCAGGTACTGTGTCAAATCTTGTTATTGTTATTATCTCAGGTACTGTTTTAAATCTTGTTATTGACTCTATCTCAGATACTATGTCAAATTTCATTATTAGCTCTACCTCAGGTGTCATATCAAATCTTATTACTGGTTTCTAATCAGGTATCGTTTTAGATATTATCTCTATAGCTTTCAATGTCATACATTATTATTGTTATGGATTCAAATTTGCCTTTTTTTTTTAGTTTTATCTTAAGGATAATATCAGGTGACATTAATTGATTATTTCAAATGTAGTCCGATTATTCACTTCTGTATAAACTTTTCAATTATTATGTTTACTCAATGGACAAAAAAAAACAAAAGAAATGACAAAAATCATGAGGATCATGCGGAGTATCATATTTTAAAAATGTGTGTGTGTGTGTGTATTTGTGCCTGCATATCTGTGAATGTATGTGTCTATATATGTACACACTTGTATATATTGCAGATAATTAAAAATTTTTAATAAATAAAAAATTTCCACTAAAATTTGGGTAAAAAATTCTTTCGCTCATTGAATTTGATAACTTTACTAATATAATTTTTAAATAATTCTACTTAATAATAATTGAAATATTTCATAGCAAATAGATTTTATCATATTTTGTATATTAGACATAGATATATTCGGGATATATTTGGGATAAATATGCAAAATGATAAATAGAAAGAAAAGAGTTGAATTATTCTGTTCAACTTTATGATGAATTTTAAAGAAAAAGGAAATAAGATGTATAAGGAAACAGTGATTGTTGTTTATTTTATTTTATTTTAGAACTTCAAAATTATTAGGAATAAATTTCCACGCATAAATTAAATAAACGAGTAATTAATAAAAGAGCAATTATAAACAAAAAATTGTCACAATCTGAAGTTAAAATAAAATTAAATAATTTAATAATAGTATAAAAAAAGTATATATAAAACAATAAATTTGCGGTAAACTTCTAGTTATCGATGTTTCAAGCTAATTTGAAGTGAAACTGATTAGGATAGCCGTTTTCATTGTTACCCAAGCATAGCAATACAATGATGATGTAATTCAATCGCTTGGTTTATATGTCTTCTGTGGATAGAGGAAGTTAAATTGGTCTGTATTTATGTATTCATCAATGCTTCAGTAATGATTACATACTCTTCCAGTCATTCATTTTGGAACTTTGTCGATTTTTATTTCAATTTCTTTTCAAAACTTTTTCTAAGATCGTATAATGTTCGAAATTTTAATTTTGTTTAATTTTCATACACTAATAATTGAAGCTATTCTTTTTTAGAAAAATTTTTGAGAGAATTTTTCGAAGATATAATCGTCACAAAAATTATCACAATATTATCACAAGAATTACCAAAAGAATTTTGCTAAGATATAATCACAAATATTATTGTTTACTTGATATTTGTTAAAAACGCAACAATTTCTTTCTCACGAGTTAATATTGTTTTACCATTTATCGTGTTACTTTTTTTTTGAAATTTCCATTCATTTTTTTTTTGGAAATACATGAAGAGCAGTAAACTTTTTGATATATTTCAACGCTTTGTTATTAAATAGCTTTTTTGGATCCTTTTTTTGAATTTTCAATCCTTTATCACTTCTTTTCAAGTGGTTCGATTTTTTTTTTTTTTAAAAATTCAAAATATCTACAAATTTTAACTTAAAAAGAATTTAAGATGAATAGAGGAGTGAAATCTATGATTTATCGCTTAGAGTTATATAATATTACTTCGATAATTGATCTGATGACCGATTGATTGATTAATTGGATTTGGTTAGAATCAAAATTCATTGATAATAGAAAAATAAAAGGGAATAAGAAATGAGCATGAGGAATTTGGTTGTTATAACTTCTGGTGAACTACTAACTGAGAAGTTATCGGACGATGGATAAGTGCTACAGTTGAATTTGTTTCAGAATCTATCATCAAAAGTCCCGGAAAATGGGTTAGCATTATGGATGAGGATTTGGCACCTGAAGTGAATACAAACAATGCCTCGGCTTTTATTCAAAACGAAATAAACGATCTAGCAACTGATGAAACTGTTGCTGCTGCTGCTGGAATTCAAGAAGAAAATTCTCTGGAACAGAAAGTACATGAAATTTTTTTTATAAAATTTCATTTATTTACCTCAGTCTTTAATGAATATTCAAGGGTGATAAAAAGAGAAAACAGCTTCAGTTTGAACTTTGCAAAGATATTCTTTTTTTTTTAACTTCATCATGAATAAGAAAGCTGATTTTTCTTTTCTTATTCTGCATGAGGTTCACTTATTTGTGTTCAGTAGCGTTTTTCGTAGTTTATCTTTTGAATTAGCTGAAGTAGATTTAACATTTTTAACAGTGTATAGCATTCTAATTTTTTTTGTTATACCTAAGTAAAATCTTCTTCAAAATGGCATTGGATACAGCGTTATCAATATGATTGTTGTAGTGTTGTGAAGTAGTAGGCTTTTTCTGCTATTCTTTAAATAAATTAAAAGTGCACTGACTTGGGAAATAATTAGATCTTGTCATTTTAGATTGTCGAAACGGAAAATGACCTTCCTGACAAAATAAATGAAGAAAATAAAGTATCAGAGGCAGTTTGTGAGGGGGATGTTGTACCGACATCATGCGAAATGTGCCATAATTATGAAATGAGTTTGACGAAAATGCAGGTAGGACTGGTTTTTTTCATATTTTGCCATTCCATCTGAAGGGAACAGAAATCATAAGAAGGAAGAAGCTGAATCATTACCATGATTTTTTTTTATCCTTAACATTTCTTTGTTTTTATTAATTAGCCTTGCTTAAGTGTTTGTAAATGTTCAGGATGCAGAGCGAAATTTGAAGGAACAGCTATCCGCTGCACAACATTTGGTTAATCGTTATCAGAATGAGCTATCCGGAGAGCGCTTGTACAGGTTCGACATAAAATGTTTCTTTCCTATCGATTCGGATGATTTTATAAGTAGTACAACAATTGATTTTAGGAGGGAAATGGAAACAAAAACCACCACATTATGTGCAGATAATGAGAAAGAAGTAAATATAGCGAAAATTGAAAATGAAAAATGTGCCAGTGAATTGGCTACCGTTGATGAAAGGTTTGTTTATTTTTTTAGTAGTCACGAATTTTTAAAGTGCTTGATGTTTCAAGAATTATAATTTTTGATAATTATTATGATGAACTTCTAGATGTGTAAAGTTAATACGAGAACAACGAAACAATATTCGTCGCTTGAAGGGACGTTTAAATAAAATGAATAAAAATATGCAGGATTTGAGCAGTCGATACTTAGTATGTTTTTGCATTGCATATCTTGTGCCTACTTCATATTGCGTGTAAAACATAAAGGTTTGCATCGCATGTGTTTTATATTTCATTCGGTTGTTACTCTGAATCTATTGTAGTCGTTGTTTTTTTAGAATTTGATTGGTGCCAATCGTAGATGTTCTACAGAAATGCGAGATCAAACGATAGAACTGCCTCAAGATGTTGATCAGTTGCAATTTTTGTGTCTCCAACTAAGAGAGGAATTAATTGAAACTCGTGCGGCGAAAGAGCATGCTGTATGTTTCTGATATTTTCTATTTCTTAAAAGAGAAATCTGTGAGAAGCAAAATCACAAACATATTGATTAGTTAATAGATTATTTGAAATATTTGACATTTGAAGTTTTTCGATTTTATCCGGAGAATTGGTCAAATTGAATGTTATTATACTTGTTAGCTGAACGCATTTACAAAAAGAGCACCGGTATGAGCAATTGAATTTCTGATAATACTTAGACCGATTCCTTCCTTGCGCTGTGATATGATACTCAGACAGTTAGCATTAGCTGAAATGAAAAGTTAGAATGATTATTCCTTATATTTTTTTCATGTTGACGATTCATCTGCCGTTTTATAGAAACAATGTCTTTGCTGATGTATTTCAGGAAGCAATGCTGAGGGATGAGATAACGACATTGAAAGCGCAAAGGAGAGAGGATGAAATGGAGAAGAAAAGAATTGAGGATGCTTACACTAAACGAGTAAATGGAGTTAGCGAAGAGCTTGGTTTTGCGCGTAGTCAGGTATTTCCATTTACTTCAGAGATGCTGATTTTGATATTTCGGAAATATCTGTTTGAATTTGACATTGTTCATGTGGGATTTACTTAAGATCACCTTTGATATACATTTATATTATGTGTTATAGTTAGATTCGATGAAAGACGCATCTTCGAAAGTTGAAGAAATGAACAAAAGAATGACTGAATACAGGGAAGTAATCGAAGATTTGGAAAAGCAGTTACAATCAGTGCAAAAGGAACGTTCTGACCTGGAAATGACTGTCGCTTTGTATAAACAGAAGTGTGTTTTAACGAATTCTTAATAATTTTTATTCATCTGCTCAATTTCTTTATTGTTACTTCTCTCATTGGCAACTAACTTTAGATGCGCTGCTATGCAACAGGAATTGAATACGTCGGAAACCGTGCAAAAGGATTTCGTCAAACTTTCGCAAAATCTACAAATAGAACTCGAGAAGATTCGCCAGGCCGAACAGGTATTTTGTTTGTTGATCTTTGCTTTTTTCTTTTCTCTGGAAGTTATGTATATGAATAGAAAATTTATTCAAATAATAGACAAATCAAAATGACGCTACAATAATATTTACCTGCATAATATAGTAACTAAAAATCAGTGAATGTTCATCATGAAGCATGAATATATAAAAATTAATATGTTAAAGGAAGTGCGGTGGCAATTCGATGAAGATGTACATGCATGTAATCAATGTCAATCAAGTTTTTCCAAAAGCCGTGTTAAACTCCATTGTTATCATTGTGGCAAGATTTTCTGCTCTGTCTGCTTATCAGCAACAATACCTAGTGGGCCACATCGAAAGCCAGCAAAAGTTTGCCAAGTATGCCATACCCTTCTAAGCAGGTATTTACATTTTTTATTTCAAACTTCAAATTGTGTCCCGAAATGTAATTTTGCATGTTTTTGGGAGTTCATAACATTGCTGGAGCAATTAATATTTAATATGCTACTGTTTATTAGTTTTTTGATAATGAATGAAGGTCCAATTCCTGAACCATCTGACTGGTACACATTGGTTGCTGTGAGTAAGCATGAGTGTTATGAAAGTATTATTTCAGCTTTATTTTTGCAAATCAGGCTTAAAATTATATTCAAGTTCAATCATGTTACTTAACACAAAACATGTAATCTGTTTACTAAATCTCGAAATTAAGGATTTTGTCCACTTATTTGATTATTTTCAAGATCAAAAGTTAAAGAAAAAAAAAATTGCTATATTTTCAGGGACTCTGCGCCATTTTTCTCACACGTTGCATAATCATGGTATCGGATCATTCCAGATATCCTTGTTTCTACGGATGCCGTATTCATTTAACGAGGTAAAAAGGTGTGATATTATTTGCTTTACTTTTTATAGTGTGTAACACACATTTTTTGTACACATTTTTGAGTTAGGGCTATTCTTCGGTGTTTTATTTTTTGAAATTTTAGAATGTTTATTGGAGATTGCGGTATGTTCATGCATGTGAATTTCTCTTATCACTTTATTAATGAATTCTCTTATCAACATGTTTTCTTCGTAATTTTAGTATTTTTGCCGGTTCTTTTTTACGGTGACTGATTAAGTTGCTTTGATTATTTGTCCGACTCTTTCATTGTCTAACAATGTTGCTGCGTTTTCCAATGATCGGCTAAGCAGATTATCAGTTCTGTACTATTTGCATATTTATTGTGGTTCACACGCATCAGTTGCAGTATTGTCTGCTGAGTTACTATCAGACTTCAGTTTCGAATCGGTCATAGAATTGATTTTATCCAAAGCTTGAATTAATTTCTGTCAAATAGGTAACTGATTTTTAATGTTTCGGTGGACAAATCCAAATAGATATTTAAATTTTTTGATATATTTTGTGTCGCATAGCTATCTAGTCGCCACTCTAATTTCATGATTTTTCAAGTGAGAGACAGTCTAATTCCTTAAAACATTCAAAGACTTTACTACATATTAATAGGAATACGTGATTTCAATATTTTCTAGCTGTTGTTGGTTATTTCGTTATTTTTCAAATGTGATCGTGATTTTTTGTATCAGTAAATTTGATTCTTTTTTCTGTTTATGTGATGTATAGTTCGACCAATAAAATCCGAGAATGTTGTAAGAGCTTTCTAGGTCGTTTTATCATTTATATTCAATACAGAATTGCGGAAATTCATAATGACAAGAGGCAAAATCTTTATTATTAATGATTTAAGTTGTAAATATTTATCTACTGTTTTTTTTTGTAACGGATTCTAATAGGAGAGTGACACATCTTAAGGATGAGTTTTATGTTAACTTTTCTTAATCCACCATAAGTGATTCTTGACCAAGTTTGGTGATAAATTCTGCTAATATCTTATATAGCTTCGATTAACTGTAAATATTCATAATTAGAAGTGTTCATGTGGAAATATGTGAATAAATGTTCAAGGAATCATTGTACATTGCTGAGTTTGTTCACATTTATATGGAAGTTGTTAATTTTGGTGCTTTTAGAAACTTTGAATATTATATTTCTCTATCTTGATTTAACAGAAATGTTCATATACCATAAATGTGAATTATTAATTTTTTCGTTTTAGGGCAGTATAATAGTTCATAACATTTTCCATTTCTAGATGGAAAAATACGAAGAACTAATTATGTATTTGATACTGATAGAATTAAGAATGTAGAAAATGGTTTATCGGAAGCTAATTGCTTTATGCTTTACGAGGCTTACTGTGTGTTAAAATTAAGCTTCAATTAAATTAGTCTGAAGCGTGTCAATATTTATGAAAAGGGAGAAGGAAAACCTGCAACTGTTCCATTCTGAATACATCACATATTCTTATGTAAGCTTATATGCAAAACAAATTTACAGTCGATGTGTCTTCAGGCTATAATTCTAAACTTATAATTTTTGTTATTCAAAGTTAGTATTTTTTCCGTTTTTCTTCCTTCCTTCCTCCTTTTTCATCTGTTCCGCTCACCAGATGTTATCCTTATGGATTCAATTCAATTATTAATAGAAACACAAGAAATAGAGATTAAATCTGTGAGAAATTTCTAAAACAATAATTTTATGAAAATAAATAAATGTTGAATCATTCCTATTCTATTTGTCTGGATACAAATGTTGCTCACTTTGATGTTGAAATTTCAACAATTTAGTGTTATTTAAATATCTGACATCATTACCATTCCATTCCTATTTATGGTTTTCTTATATTTTTTATTAGTTTATATAGAACTTGAATAGTTTGTTTATGGAAGAAATGTTTATGCAACGATATATTAAACTTAATTTAAATTTTTTGTTTTACCATAATTAGTAGTTTTAAAGCTAATTAATCATCTTTCTGGAAGACTAATTACTTTATTTTTTTACCTATTCTTTATTATTTTGATTTAAAATCAAATCTGTTAGTTTGTTCAATTGAACGATTCGCAAATAGTTTCAAGCGTTTGTTAAAATTTAACAAATCAAACGAATGTCTGCTTCATCTTTTTCTATTTGATTTTAGCAGTAGTTGTGCTGGGTTAAAAAAGACATTGATGATTAGTGATTTCTAAGAATTTCAACATTTCTCTATTACTCTTTCTTCTTCTCTGTCTCGATCTAGCTTTGTTTAGTTGAGAGTGATTTGTTAGAATAATGATTGAATGCTGTTTAGAAGATAGAAGAAGTTTTTTTTTTCTTTACAAAGAAATTTTATCACTATGAAAAATACTTTCTAAATTTCACTTAAAAATATTTTAAT
This sequence comes from Mansonella ozzardi, assembly GCA_029876185.1. Taxonomy (NCBI): domain Eukaryota; kingdom Metazoa; phylum Nematoda; class Chromadorea; order Rhabditida; family Onchocercidae; genus Mansonella; species Mansonella ozzardi. The sequence goes on along the minus strand of JARVGP010000769.1, from coordinate 20,189 downwards.
AAAATTCCAAAATTGTTTTCTTTTATATTTCTGTGTTTTTAGTAATAAATTTTACACTTATGAGATTTATTCTGACATTTGCATTTATTATTGCTACAATAAGATCGACAATTGTGGTAGCAAAAACGAAAAGCGTTGGAGTAACAGGAACTGTTATTTGTGACCAAAAACCAATAAATGATGCGGAAATTGAACTATATGATGAGCGCTACGGTTACTTTCTTTTTCTTTTCATTTTTATATAAACAAATCTTAATTATCTGGTAATCTGCACTAACATTTAAATATTGATTTGAATTCAGTTTTAAAAAAATTTGCAATTTTTTTTTTTTTTAATACATTATTTCACATCTGTGTTTAAATTAATCAAAATTAAAATTAATTTGCCAGTGTTTTTTCTGAATATTAAAATGAGGTCATTCGTGCTGCGAGATATGCGAGATGAATGAATGAAGGAACAAAGCTACTTAATCAAAATTAGAGTTAATTTGCCAGTGTTTTTTCTGAATACTAAAATAAGATCATTCGTTCTGCGTGATATGCAAGATGAATGAGTGGAGAAATAAAGCTGCTCTGTGACAGTGTTCCGGAAATTTTAAAACAAATCAAGAGAATATTAAATTTTCACTAGCTAATAATCGGCAAAATTTACGAGGAGTAATTTTTCTCCACTAAATTGCTTTTTAAATTTGAAAAATTTTTCAGCTGGAAATTCAAATGCAATTGCGAAGGCAAAAACGGATGCGCAAGGACGATTTGTAATTAAGGGAAGCTCAAAAAAGGATATATTCGATCCACAATTCACTATCAGCCACAAGTGTCGTGCAAAAGTTTGATTCAGTTATAACTTTACAAATCGCTAACACATACATCTTCGAAAATTTATTTAGAAATACCAATTCCAAACACTAAAGTAAGAAACAAATCGGTAATTTTGGACAATATATTTTACCAAATACTCTGCAAATTTTTGTAGGCATGTACACGCAGAGTGCTCCTTCGTATTCCTGAGAAGTATTCCACATCCAGTTCGAAACCGCGTGAACTGTACGATATTGGTATTATTGATATGAAAACAAAGTTTTCCACCGAGACGAAAACATGTCCAACTTGAGATTTCCAATCATCAGAAATTTATTTCATAGGAAGTTTTATACGTCACTTTATATTGCTTTCCTATGCATAATTTTATACACATGCAAAAATTTTCCTATAATAGTTAGAGAAAAAGTAAGCAACGAATTAAAAGTATTCAAATAAGATTTCACGAGACTGCAAATTAAGTAAAGGCTAATTATTTAGACTATCGTAATCAGAAAGTCGACAGTGAAAGGTTATCAGTTAAATATAATAATATATCAAGCAATGAAAATAAATTTTCATTTATTCGAACAACAGTAATTACTTGACTAATTGTATGAAATTTGTAAAAATAAATTGAAAGTCTAATATTCTAATAGAGCCAAGCGCTAGCAATTTTATAATAAAAGCAATAAAACATGAAAACAGTCAATCAATCAAAAGAGCTAATTTGTATCTTAATTTTTTATCCTTTATGATGTACTCTTTATAATGATAAAGGAAAAAAAAGCTATTATTTTGCAATTGAAACTCGAATAAAAGGAACTCTACTGTCATTTAATAAATTTAACAGGTTTATTCTGTCACGATAATGCCGCACTAATCGAAACATTAATATCTGGACAATCAAAATTAATAAAACTTGTACTTTAAATGCTGCGTTTTTCAAGAATCTACTGGATTTTGCCCAAGAATATTCATGCATTTCATAAATCATTTAAGTCAAAAAAATTGCTAAGGAAAAAAGAAAAACAATGTGCAGAATAATTTAAATCATTTTAACAAATTTCGCATCATAATAGAATATGGAATGCTATCCACGTTTTCCAAAAAAAAAAAAAAAAATCAAAAAAAAAGAAGAATTTGTGCAAGCAAATGAAAAATACTATGGAATGCCTACAATAAAGTGCCTAGACTAATTTGCCTACGGAAGACAAAATTACGCAAAATAGCAAAACTTGACGAATGTAAACCAATTCCAACGATATGTTCCTTCATAGCACGGAAATTCCAAACGTTCTTCAATCCTTTGATTTTGTTTTCAATACATTTAACCACTTCTTTGCCACTATCTTTTTTCCATAACATTAATTGCAAAGCTTCCTCGCAATCAATTTCCACAATGTAATCACCATCCAAATACAGATTGGTTACAAATAATCTAAAGGGAACGAATGAATGTTGTAATTGAATCGCTTAAAGTGATTCATTCATGTGCTTGCCCATTTCTGCATCAATAGTTTCAAAGATATTTCAACAACATGAATAAACACAACACGCGACTGCGGTACAAGAAACTGTCAGTGGAAAATAATTTGCTACACAATATAAATCTAGCTTCTCTTCATAGCTTATTCTCTCAATGGCCTTCTCATATTTATTTTACAAAGTCTAATTTTTAAAACTGAATTTCTGATACCTATGCGAAGCTGGTCCCTGAAGAATGATATGCATACCAGCAGATTCTGGGAATACACCATTTGCCAGATAAAAAGGCTGCATTTTTGCTTCCGCCAAATTGTAATACTAAAGAAATATGTTCTTCGTAATTATCATTAGTATCAGTTCCTAATCGACCATTTGTTACTTGTTAATAATATAAAATTTTCAATGAAGCCTCTCACGGCTAACATTCTCAAATCTACTGAGGAGCATTACATAACTATATATCCAACATAAACTGGCAATTATGAACCCAGTAGTTCTAATGCAGTCAATAATCCAAGTGGAAAATTAATGTTTATAAAACTTCAAGTTAAAACTTTATAAAATGGTTAAAATCAGTGGAATACTAGAGAAAACACATATCATTGCGTCTGAAGCGCATGAAAGCGCAAGCGTAGGAAAACAATTTTCTGAAGTGGGACAAAATGATATGAAAGAGATGAACAGAATTTTAAGCATCAAGTATTTCTTCTCCATTATTAATCGCATCAAATTTGAACTCAGAACCAAAAAATTTGTTTTAATTCCAAACCAATTTTAATATCGCCTACTAGGAATGCATTAGATGCCTGCATTCTTATAAGCGAATTGATATCAGAATTGATTCTACAAATTTTTTGACAGTTTAATGCGAAGAACTATAAAAAATACCTTGTAAGCATCTTTGTATTTGTAACCAAAATTAAAATCGGTATCAATCGGTAATTTTGTTAGTGGATGTGGTCGAACAAATGTAATCAAACGATCCCAAAACCTGCGCAAATGTTTCGAAGGATATTTGGAGTGATTCAATTCATCTCTTACTTTAAGACGATTCTTCAAATAGAACAATCAGATGTTTAAAGCTAAAGAATTTTTTGGAATCTTACTAGCTGGATATTCTTAGTGCAGTTGTAATTATTACTGGTCTACCGGGAAACGAGAAGAAAAATTGACAGAAGAGAAGAGGACAATCTATGTAGCGCATAGTGTTAGTGCGCAAAGAGCTAGGAAAAAAAGACGTACCGGAAAGAATTAATGATAAATTCTCGATAAGGCATTGTTTCAACAATCCATCCAGGAGCAAACAGAGCGACTGAAAGATTATTCTGGCGCGGATACATGAATGCTTCATGGCAATTCCAACCACCATCACCTAAAATTAGACATTTAAAGAAATTAGAATTAAAATCGTTCATGTCTTCAAATTATAATAAAATCGCATTTAATGAATTGAAATTTAGGTAATATGCTTTGTGCAGAATATGATTTTTCATACTGAAAAAGTAGGTAAAGAAATGATCACATCAATTTGAAATGCATGTTGTAATTAATACATCTGAATTTCAAATTCATTATCTCCCATTAAACAAGACAAACATTTTAGTGCGCAATTAAGTTGTGTTAAATAGTTTTGCATAGGGTGATAGTGAGAGAACTGTCTAACTACAATAAGAAAAAATTACCGAGACATCCTCGGCCAAAACAATCAACTCCAACAAAAATATTCCGATGGCGATGTTTGGCTCGTACAGTACTTGTCGATAGCTGTTTCACATTCCACGTATAATTTAAAAACATACCATCGGTAATATCGAACCATCGCCTTTTTTACAATTTTATTTTTATAATTAAATTTATACAATTTTTCTGTTCTTACAGTAACAAAGCAATATAAAAGTCGTCTAACATAATAATTAATACAGATGAAAGATGATACATTAATGAATAGCTTACTGGTTTTTGTCGTTCAACTCATTTTGCCACTTTAGTTCGCCATCCACCGTAACCGAATCATACCATATTACACGACTCCGTTCACCAATTGCTTGTCTCATTTCATTCGTAAGCATTTTTAAGAAAAGATCAAGATACATGATGGATTCTGTCTACAACGATCATAAATTCTATCAATCAAATTTATCCTTCAAAATTCTCTATCCTTTAAATAATTATTCTCATACGACAAAATTTATAAATTATGATGAGAAAAAAACAGTATTTTCTACAGGTAAGCTATTATATTAAAATCTCTTTCCTTTATACTTCAATATGTATTCAATTTAATGTTGAATTTGAAAGATCGAACAGCAAAAGAATATGAATTAACTGAATATGAAAAAATTCATTGACAGTTTTACACAGTCCCATAACAGAATACACATTTATAATCAAAAGTGAAATCAGAAATAGTAAGCTCAATTCAGATTTTCAGTTCTATAGCTTTCATGTTTACATATCTATGCGAAAGCCTAACATGCATTACTCTTTCCGCTCAAAAAAACACTTATTTTACATTAGAAATCATGTGAAAAACCAAACTTCTATTTTATTTTCGATATTAATTAACCAGCCTTCAAAATTATATCGCACAGCAATATTCACCAATTTTTGCACCGTTTTTGTCACACTATCGTCGTTTTTGAGAAATTTTTTACAAAGATCAGCACCAGTTTGCCATTCGGTGATTACAGTTCCTAAAATACTATGAAAGAAAAATAATATGCAAAGAAGAGTAAATACTTCCAATTACTAAAAGAAAATAATTTGAATTTCCAATTAATAAATACTTCCAATTACTAAAAGAAAATAATTTGAATTTCCAATTAATAAATACTNAATACTTCCAATTACTAAAAGAAAATAATTTGAATTTCCAATTAATAAATACTTCCAATTACTAAAAGAAAATAATTTGAATTTCCAATTAATAAATACTTCCAATAAGCGGCTAAAACTTTTGATACATTCGAATAATATTACAGGAAGGAGAGAGACAATTCCTGACATTGTCTATCTATGTTTTTGCCAAATTCAACAAAGGTTTATGAATTCTCAAGTTCTTTTGCTAAAAAAGTTTTCAATTCCTTATAGTAATGGATAATTTTGATCTTATTAGGTGAGTCATTCGATATTTTTCTGCCTTTACCCATCTACAATCTAAGTGATCAGGAGGTAGGTCAAAATGAATCTTCTATTTTGCAACAAATACAGCAGGATGTTATTTTTGGCAAACTTATACATCTCAAACTGTGAATGTGTAGAAATTTGGATAAATTTCACACTGGATTTTAGCATTTGAAATGAGATGAAAGTGTGAAATGTATACCTTAATTTAAAGTGTAAATTATCACTACATTTTGGATATCCAAGTAACTTTTGATTACTATTAAATCCAGTATGATTTTAAACCCAGTACTTTTCTTTTAAGAATTTTGACTAAAATAAACTAATTGCTTTATTGGAAGATTCACACATTATTTTGTTCGATATAATTTTAGAGAAATTTCTCGCTTTACAATAAATCTTCTAATTCTCTTTTTATCCTTCAATTCTCTTTTTTTTAATTCTTCTTTTTTTTTTAATTCATCCGAATTTAAGAATTGCAAGCAAAACAATGGTTTCATCATCTTAAAAGAGCCTCACAAAGCTAGTTATTATGCCAAATTTTAATTTCGTGAGAGTACGGTTACTGATAAAAATTCCAAGCTGTTGAAAATTTTGAAAAAAAAAAATCCAATTACCAATACTATGGGTTATTTACAATATACATCGCTACAATAATATACAATAACAAAAAAAAAAGATTAAAATTTACTTACCAAGAACTATAACACCATGCATATGAGCTTGGTTAATCCAACCTAACGGTGGAATGGTAATAAAATGATGCGAAAAATACACGAAAATATCGATGTACCACCAATGAAAAAATATAAATGGTGTTGTTGAATCTGTTACTTCACAACCATCTAGTCTAAAAAGAAAAAAACATATGTGTATGTCCATTCGCAAATATGCTATTTCAGTACAAAATTTAAAATTACCTTTCTTCATCCAAATATCCACCTCTCATATCATGGCAAACTAATGTTGATGGATAATCTCGATAGCTCGTATAATTTTCCAACTGATTACCAATCAAACAATGTGGAATGGTGTTTTCATCCCAATTCCATAGTTGATTGAGATCCGTCACAGGGCATGTTTTCAACATTGATGAAAAAAAATATGCAGCACTTTTTGTTGAACTTTTGCGCACTGATGATAATCTGCAAAAGAAAGTCTAAACTTCTAATTATTAGAAAAAACCTTTTAAACTATTGATGATGTCATGAACTTTGGCATAATTTTCACTTCTTCAAGCTTGATCTCATAATCTCGACAGATAACAAAAAACAGTTTACAACATCATAATAACATATATTTTTGGAGACTAGAAGCAAATCAAAACCAGATGACTATTGATCTAATGATGAAGCTAAGTATTACGAAGAGGAATTGAAACTGAATATAACATCTTGTTTAGAAAAACAAGCCGGTTTCCAGGTAACAGTATTGTATTGTAAAATTTTTACAGTACCGCAAAATACTTATTTTAATTATGAAATATGCAACGCTTAATTTTTACATTCATTGCATATCGAAATAAGTCAATTAAATTGTAAAATACAAAAAATGAAATAGCAAACAGGATTGTTCAACGACCTATATGTCTTCGAAAGAAAAGGAAAAAAAATATTAAACATCACGGATAAGTTAATAATTGTATACATGACTCGACCAGAAATTAAGCGAATCAGAAAATAAGCACAAATAGCAAAATTATGCTGCAATTCTTATTTAATGTTGAAATAAGGAACAAAAGAAAACAAAATTCTACAATATTTCAAATATCATGAAATGGTAGCTTTTGACATTTGTTTTTAGTTACACACAATTGATCGTTAGGAATAAGTATTTAATGGTATGACATCGAGATGATGATCCTTTTAAAACAAAAAAAAAGTAGTATGCTTCACTAGTCACATGAAATCATAATTCAGAGGGCAGTAAATAATTTTGAAAGGAAAGTAAAAAAAAATACTATGGAATCGATCACTTTAAACCAATGCTGGCTTATTACACCGTTTTATAAGAAGTAAGAATGCATATTTGAGCAAAAAAAAAAATAAAATATACGGTGAATAAATAAATAAATAAACAAACAAACAAACAAGTAAAAATAATATATAAAACCAAAAGAAGAAAAAACAACAATGACTAAACTTCATTTTAGAGTTCAATCATTCTTTCACTACTTTTCTTCAAATTATCCAGTGCTTTCTCCACTGTTTTCTCTTTCTCTTCACGACTAAGAATTTGCGCCTTTCCTGACTCTTCATCCGTCATTGGTGTAACATCAACAGCTGTACATACTTCTGAATGAATAGTTAATTTTGAATCAGAAATTCACTTTGTTAATTTATTCCAGAAAGGAAACAAATTTCGATCAAAATGAATAAAATCACCAGTGTTATCTAATTTAATATATTAATCAGACAGGAGGAGAACTAAAATTATTTATATGAATTCAAAAAGATGCAAAAATGCCATAAATTTTGCAACCAACAATTCAATAAACCAACTTATTGTTTCATGGCAAAACTGACGCACTGATTCCTCATGTTTTTTGCTTGCGAATTTAATTAGCTGATCTTCATATGAATCCAAAAAATCACTACACTGAAATAGAAAAGACAATTAGTTCAATTGCAAAAACAAGAATTTTAATCTATAAAATTAACTACTGACCATATTTCTCTGCATCTTATTCTTCTTCAATCTTGAACTGCTTGAATTGTTAAGTTAATATGGTTGAAAAAAAAAGGAAAACAGAGAGAGAGAGAAAGAAAGAATGAGGGAAAAATAGAATAGAAGATAGAAGAGGTCTTTAAAATTCTATTTAACAAAAAACCTAAATTCATTTACAACTGATCATTAGATATATACCGCGTCTCCAAATTGATGGATGGTTAGATGTTCAGGTACTTGTTTCAATTTTAATGTTGCACGACGCGCATAAATACCTTTTCCGGTTCTAGGATGCACCACAGCTGTCCATTCCGAAGTTTTATCACAAACTGCTTCCAGTATTTCTGATAATTGAATTTCAGATCTCGACAAAGATCCCTTCAAAGGTCAACAATGGAGCTGTTCACATCTAATGAATATTTTCAATTAAAAGACTTCAAAAGTTCATTCACAAATGTTCATTAAAATGAACTCTTTCCTTCTCATCTTCCTTTTTTCTTTCGAAATTTCAATTTTAAAAATCAATATTACAGTTCATCTATTATGTTTACTTAAATTCTGTGGCACATTCAGAAAATTGACAGAAAGATGACAATCTAGAATAGCTAATTTTTGAATGAAATTTTGAAATGGAAGTTAAGAAGATAAAATTTAAAATTTTTAATAACATGAAAAAAATTTCTTTGAGATTTTCGATCAAATTACCTTAGCAGAAATGCCTTGATTTTTCAATCCATTTTTTCCTCGTTTTTTTTCTTCTAACTCAGCAATCTTTATTTCCATTTCTGTTACAACCATTGTGCAAGCTAGAAATGAAATAGATCAGCTTGCTCTGATAGTTAACCATCATCAAATATTTCACACATATCACATCATGCAATAACATTGAACTATAACTGACCATCGAATAATTATCAAATCTAACGTTCCACAGATACTACAGCGATAATGATCAGCGTTATGCTATATTAGTTTCATCTTTAAATCTTCTTATAACTTACTATTTTAAAATTAGCAATGCTTGGAAAAAAAATTAATGCTATAACCATTGACATGTAAAGGAAATAGCTATCGAATTGTGGAAAGTGATAATCATTGATATTTGAAAAACATTACCTCCGCAAGTAGCACTAGCCACTGAAACAGCAAAACATTCTGTTATCAGTGATAGTAGAATATACAAAGATATCCAAATCAAATGTACAATGTAATCCATTCAACAGCACTCTGCAAATATTTTATATTCTTATTTTCTTTTTTTTTCCTTGAAATTCAAAGCAAAATGCTCATACTGTAAAAATAACCGTAAATAACCGTAATACAAATTAGTAAAGCATACAATGATTTGAATGATACAATTTTTTTTTTCTGAAATTTCAATTTTCTCTAATAATTTTAATTTTCCGGCATATATTATGTTATTCAAATGACACTGTATGCTTACTTTAATCAGCATCTCAGCAACCATAAAAAAAAAGCTACATAACAAAAAAAAAAAGAATTTAAATATCATCTATGGTGTATGATGATTAGCAATTGTACGGCTTTATAATATTCACAGTAAAAATGCTCATAAACTTTAAAGTATGCTTTATTAATTAGCATAATTATATGCTAAATCAGTACAAAAAATGCATATAAATTTTTTAAGCATTGAATTCAACAATAAATTCAACATAAAAATTCTATGGTAAATGTTATGTTCAATAGCAATTATCGCATTTGATGACATTAATTTAACATAGAAATTCGGCAATTTCCATCAATTTCACATTTAACATTAAATTTTAATCATCCAAGCTGCAAATTTAAATAAATTACGCACAAAAAAATAGTAAGAGCAACAATTAATCCATGCGTGATCCGTGAGGTTGCGTTACATTTTTCACGCGACCGCATTTCAGAGAATCTGTTAAAAACGTTTCCATTCCGTTCGCCTTACAATTACCACTACTCTTACATGCTGTGAGTTTTATTGCGTTATTTCACTAATACGAGTTATATTGTATTTAAGCATTTTAATTTTTGTCTTTGTTACTTTTGACCTCTGACCTTAAATTTTAATTGTTATCAATGTTATTGATTCTGATGAATTGGTTCTTATCCATTATCATCGTTATAAAATACTACTAACCTTATCAGTTTAATTCTTGTTCATTCTCATCCTTATAGAGCAAAATGATTCGATCACTGAATGATCTTGACCTTGAGTTCTAGTTCATTTTGATAACCACTGATGGTAGCAATTCATTCCTTGCTTGCTGATGAATAGATCTTTGCCAAGAAATAGGTTGCTTGCTAATGAATTTTCGTTATAATTATAGAGAATTGACCCCAGGACTTGTCCATCTTCCTTTTGTCCATTACTTTTATCCATCTTTTGTCCACTATAAAGTGTTAACTAGGCACATTATGATCCTTCTTTATCAAGACTAGTGATTATACAGTTTTGATAGTTTTTCTATTAGCAAGAGCATTTATCTAGATGTGTGAATGCTTCTTTATTGTCATCATTATTAGCTAATTGTAAACTTCTAGAAATATTTGATCGTATGCATAAATTACAAATTTTATCAAGTTTCTAATATGTATAAATCAGATAAGATTTGAAGAATTAGACAAGCCATAAAATTTAACTTAAAAATTTTTGAAAATTTTTGTTTACTGAAAAGGCAGCTGAAATAATATCAGATGTGTCTCCTAGTAGTAAATGAATGAGATATGAATTCTGAAACTTTTAGCATCCATTTTAATTTTTTTTTTTAATTTATGAGAGGTAAAAAGCCGGTTATTTTTATTTTTTTTTTAATTGATAAGAAATAGACATGATTTGTGAAATGAGATTGCTTTCGATGTAACTTAAAATTAATCAAAAGACCAATTTTAGTTAAATTATTTAAAGTGTTTATCGAATTATTCGCTTAATTATATACTTTAATTATCGGTCATATTTAGCTACACTTCTTTTCACTGTATCTCTTTGCAGTTTTGCAAGTTAGACACAATTTTCGTACATGTAATGGCACGTGAAGATGAGTTTGATTTGCGAAAACGTGATGATAATTAATGCAAATGGAAATAAGGAGTTGAATGAAGAGGAAGAAAAGGAAGGAAAAAAAGTATTCCATCTGATTTTATAAGAAATTATTTCAGATTTTACTAAACTTATCCAATGGCCTTCAGAAATAACAGCACAAAAGATCGCGATTATCATTTATATCATTTATATGTAGATCAAAATTTTGTTGCTTCCTTATTATTATTGTTTTTTTTCCTTTTTCAGGAAACCTCTTAGACAGAAAAAACTAGATGAGAATGTCTTGCCCGATGTTGGAATCAAAACTTTCGACACCAGTAGCGGCTGAGGCATCGATCAGTGTCAGCCCAGCAGTTACTGCTGTTATTACTACTAATACCTCCGCTACTACTAATAACGCGAGTAATTCAATGACTTATCCGTACAAGAAGCGTGTTCGAGATGAGTTTGAAAAAAGGCAACGTGAAATTGACGAGGAAGAGCGGCGATTACATTTAATGGCACAAGCAGAACGGCAGCAATTGCAGCCGCAACAAGAACAACATTTACAACAAGAACAGCAACAACATTGTCAACTTCAACAGCAGCACATAAAGCAACTACCAAAAAGGCAGCAACAAAGAGAGAAATATAAGCCACAACCAAGAATTTCAGGTGTAGCAACAACTGCTTCAGCTTTAATTACCGCCTCAGGAAATATTTTAGGTTAGTTTAATGAAGGAAAAATTGATGTATTTATGATTTATCGATGAATTGATCCGTTGAAACCAACCAATTTTTAATCATTCAGTATTTGATTTAACTCTTTTCCATTTTTATCCGATGCTTAATGTTAATGATTGCTTGCAATAAATCTAATGCAGTTAATATATCAGGATAGATAGAAACGATTATATAACAGATCTGCACCGCAGATTTCGAACTATAAAATTTAGTTATTAAGATGTGCGTTGGAAAATCATTTTGTTTTCATAGAAATATTTATTTTGGGAAAGTTTCAGATGAGGTAGGAACGAATGATACAAGTCGGCCTGAATTTCCAAGTGCTGAGATGCCTTATCAACAGTTAAACGATGAATCAGATGTTGCAGAAGAAGAAGTGGTGGAAACATCTAGTGATGACTCTGATTCTTCAGGTGCAATTTTTTTCTATATTGGCGATATCAAATCAGATAAGAAGCATATCATAGTTAAATTTGGGATAGGTATATTCTGCAGTAAATCATATTATGATTTAAAATATGAAACTGAGTGAACGAGTTTGCATATTTGTAAGATGGGAGAGGTGGGAAGCAGAAATAAGATACAGTGCCTATCTACAACACTGGGATATGTTGAAGTATTGATGGCGTATTTAGCTCTATCAGTTTTATGAATTGAAATGTTACCATAGTTTTTTTTTTCATTCTCGTTTTTTTACAATTTCTACCATCGATCTAAGCAATGCTTGATAAGCAGAAATTTTTGAACCACCGACTTGTAGATTTTCTGTATAATGCGCACCGTGTTTGATACTGACACATACCTAATATTAAATATTTTTAAGTTGGTTCAAATTGGTCCGAACTTGATCAGGATACTTTAGAAGCGAAAGCATGTTGTTGTTTAGCAACACTCACAGGTGGAAAAGCTATTGCATGTGGTCGCCCAGCATTTGGTATTTGGTTTAGCAACAGATTAAGACAAATGGCATTAAAAAAGAACCTTCCATTTGCTTACAATAAAGGAGTAATTTCAGTTTATTTTTTTTTTTTAATTTATGTTAAATGATGTAGTAAAAAATCATTTTTCGCTGAGGAGAGAACATATCTGCGGTAGATGTAGGCAAATCGATTCGAACATTTTTAAAGCTAAAGGATCAGTGAGGTTAAAAGAACACTTTTTTTGCTGATTCATACGTTCTCAAGATTTTAAATTTTTGATTACTTTGTAACATGATGAGTGCAAGAGATCGTCATTGCTGAACAAACAAAAAGCTTTGCAGAGAGGGCATTGGTATACATGCTTGTTCCATTATCGTATAATCATGCATGAACCGAAATTGAAACCTAATGAGAAGTATGAAGCAAGAGACTTCACAAAATACTTGGCGGTAGAAATTACCGAAGATGAATTCCAGGCTTTCAAAAATGATCCATTAACACGAGTAAGTTGCATCTTTCCTGGAAATTTTCTATCCAGCTTTTCAATTGCTCGAGATAACCGTATAGTTATTGGCTTACAAATATGCTCATTTTTCAGAGCTACATGAAAGATTACGAACAACTAATGGCTACGCGTGAAACGCAGAAAAAGAAAAAGAAAAAGGTTTTGCATTTGCATTTTTTGCATAATAAGAAAATTAGATGACTATAAAAAAGATATGTATTTTAAGCGATTGGGAGGCAGAAATTTTCCGTTTCGAATTAAACCTTTCAAATTTTAGAAAGGACGACCAGGAACAAATGGTGGTGATGCTGAAACAAGTGATGACGAAACTCCAAGGTCCGTTTGTGAATGTTTAAAGATTTAATTGAAAAAGTTCCTGCATTTTTAAACTGTTAGATTTTTTATGAATTTTAAAATATGTGAATTTTCATGAATTTGTTATAGCATTGGTGCATTGACTGGAATTTGGCCATTCATGAGCACGAATTTCCATACTATGAAACCAGACGAGGAAATGAATGCATCGCCATCGGGACAAGGATCTTCAACCGTAACTTTTTGTATTTTGCTAATCCAATTTTGAGACCCAATTGAAAACGAGCTAGTAGCGCAGTATAAAGTATAAACCGAGCTTAGTAGCGCAGTATAAATCGAGCTTAGTAGCGCAGTATCCTCACTGCATTTTTTTGAAAGTAATATAAAGTAATAGTTGGTCTGTGAGAGAGATTTGACAGGAAAAAGCCTATACTGAATAGTAGAACATTGATGGAGTTTTGATTTTGTTCATCATTGTCCGAACGAAGAAAATGCTTGGCATAATTGTCTTTGGAAAACATTTTTCATATCTGTAAAGAATTAAAAAATATTGAACAGTATTTATAACAAAAGGGGTATAATGTGCTGTCTTAACTTATTTTCAAATTTTATATGTTGTGAGAGTTTATTGGCGAGAATCAAGAAGTTCTTCATTTGCATCCGTGGTGAAGAATGGGGTATTTTTTAATTTAATGGGAGACATTGGAGCTCGTGGAATGGCTTTAAGGTAGCTAATTAAAATTTTCTTGAAATTGCTTTTTCAGCCTCTGCAAGTACCTTTTCATGCTCTTTCGGCTACCACTTTACGACGTTACAAAAAATATTTCAATCTTCCCCATCGTTCAAGCACCAATACAAAACAACAGGTCCTAAAATTTAAATTAGTTCAAACTCAGCCAATGCTTTCATTCGATTCATTGTTGCTTGCTTAGATGCGTAGTATGTCGCATGATGGTAAAGACAACTAGAAGTGCGGTAGCGATTAAAAATGTTTCGTGAATTTTTTGAAAAAACTTTTTTCATGCATTATGAAGCCTGAAACCGGGTTATTTTTTAAGATATTTTGAATCATTTAAGGTTTCCTTAAAGTAATGCTGGGGACTGGAATAGACGTTCTGTGTATAATTTAGTTGAAATCTAATTTTATTTTGTAACCGAAGATGCACAAAAAGATAAACATATTTGAAGCAGCAGTAAAGTTTGTGTTCATAATGATTTGATAGCTCTTGTATCTCTGGGCGTTTTAATATGATATGATTTTAGCCGGCAAATGTATATTCTAATCAGCTTATTTCATATAGTATCTTGCAGAATTTCATGAATAGAATTTGAAGATATCTGCTTGAAAATGCTATTGTCATAAAATTAGTTTAATTGCAGTTACTGGAAGGTATACTGGACCATTTTGAGACAATTGATCCTCCAGCTTTCGAGACAATCGCTCATTTTTTACATGTTGCCAAAACACATAAAAATAAGTTGGATTATCCGACTGCCGAATCATAAATGATCGTCTAGTAGTTTGGAACCTGGTATTTTACATTATTGATATTTTTGTAAAGATTTTTTGTGTAAATATTATTTCTACTTTAAAGACATAAAAAGCATAGTATTTCACTATAAACATTCCCTGTTTGTAAATTGCCGAAATTATGTGAATATTGACTGAAACATTTTTTGAATTAAAAAGCATTTTTACATATAGATTTTCTGAATATGACATAAAATTATGAGCTACAAATAGTAATGTTTGTAAAAATAATTTTTCTTTATGTCGAAAGCTAAGTGTATTTTTTTTGTTTTGTTTTGCTCAGTATGTCAGGGAATTTATGTGCAAAGTTGTGACAGCCATAGTAATTTCAAAAATATAAAAAAAATAACGTAAAATCATTGCTAGGAACTTCCGGAAATTAGAAAATATGATTTTCATGCATTTATGCAAGCTATTCATCATTCTACCGTAACTGTTTTTGGAAAATTTAGGCTTAACATCCTTTTCATTCTGCAGTAGAGCAAATTGTGAATATATACTTTGAAATTGGTTGTCATGACTTTTTTAATTATTTGATCCAAATGTAAGCACCAAGTGCCTATGTATAGTTTGTATGTGATGGATCATTCATTTCAATACTGTTTCCTATTTTGCCAATTTTCCTGCAACGAATTTTTTTTTCAAAAAAGTTTTATCAATTGACGCAATCTGTATATATTTTATTTTCATTTTGACCATTCTTTTATTCAGGAATCATGCGAAGTTTTGTGCTAAATTACATAGTGATTGCAATATATTACTCAATAATCACATAATCGCGCGATTTCATTTTTTTTAAATTGGAATGAAATTATGACTAAACTTTCTCTTGACACAGAAAAGCTAGTAAAGTAGAAGAATCAGAAATGCGCGGAGCCCTTAATGAACTTCGTAGTTCCATCTAATTAAACGAATTTCTGTCGTATTTTTACCTTCTTAAAAAGAAGCAAAAAAGCAGTTTTTCAATATTACGCTTAATTTATTCAGAACTATTTCCATTAAAGCACATCGGTTTAAAATTAAGCATTATCCTTGTCGTTCATGAAATCGTCGATAATTTTGTTAGGATTAAAGGGTTTCGAGGAGCAAGATACTGCTTTCTGTGATAAGGGTTGCCTGTAAGAAATCTGTATATATATATATGTATTTATTTATGATGGTAATTATAAGCAGAAATGATGAATAATTTTATCGAACAATTATATTGCAATCGCCAGATGAAAGATGATAAATAAGTAATACGTAATACATACTTGGGATTTATACATTTAATAGATTCAGAATTAGTTGTTGAAGAAGTAAGATTTTTAGAAAATCGACCAACTGCTAGATCAGATATCTAAAAATTATCAGATTTTTTAAATCACACTACATATGTGTGATGTTGTCCAATTACTTCTATAGATCATTTAAATTTTTATAAAATTGTATGAGAAAGTAATTACTGTTGATCATTTGATAATGCTTATTTAGTGAAATTTCAATTGATGCAATTATGAGAAAGTATTTTTAAGAGTAGGACAAATGAATGTTGAGAAGAAATAGTAATTTGCTAATTTACATTTTTTTATTTACAAAATATCCCATCTTTATGTTTGTTGTTTCTTTGCATAAATTGTAAAAATGAAAATTCAAATTACTGGTTTTCGAGATTTTATAATATGCTTTCCATGTTTCATTTGGAAATTCCGATAATTATCATCCATTGATCCTAAAAATGACGAAAATTTCTGTGTGAAAGACGAAAAAACTAAAATATATTTTTTAAACTGACCAAACTTTATTGATAATTTTTTATCGATAAAATATGCTGTAATACAAATCAAATCTTCAATTTTCCTTTACAATTTAATGCATAAATCGTAATATATATTCAGTAATTAGATATCATGATTAGGAAGTATAACATGAAATTAATTATTTAATAAAAACGATGATACTATCAAAGATTAAATGAATTCATTTGAAAAACATGATACACTGATAATTTTGACTGATTTGGTTGTCTCTAAGTTTGATTTCTATTTAAAATTTATGATTTTCTTATAAATTAATGAATAGTAACAACAGTTGATAATTAAGTTAAATTTTTCCCATAGTCCATTGCGATTCATTTTCATAAATTTGATTTATTTAAAAATAAAAAAAAAACTTGCACAAGGTTATGTGATTGGATTAACTGTTAATGTTGTATTTTTTTTGTGGACTAATTCTGTCATTCCTTAATTTTTAAAAAAAAAAAAATGTTTTTCTTAAAAACTTCCAAATAAGTAATTAATTATTCTATTTTATTTATTTTCAGAAATACTTAATAAGGTTCATTTACGTACATTATATGGTTATTATCACTTTAATTAGCAATGTAGGCATTGGTTTCTAATCTTTTCAAATTTAGATCATTTATTCGGCTTCAATTCTATAATCAAAATTTTAAAAAAAATTTGGATAAAGCAAAAAAGAAATACTATTAAAATTTATCTACGCCTATAAACTTACCAAATGATGATAATAATAATGATGATGATGATGATGGTGATGATGATAATGATGACAGTAACTTGAAACAACTGTTTGTAGAATTGGATTTTTGAAATATTAGTTTTGTGATTGTTGCTGCTGTAGTAGGTTCTTCGCTTAAAAATTCTTTTATCTAATAAATTGTAGCCAGTCTATTTGATTATTATTATTATTATTAAGTAAATGGGAATTTGTTTTTGCACATTGTTTCAATGTGATATCAGCAAAAAGTTTGGAAGATGAACAAAAATCAAAAGATTTTGAATTGTGTTGGAATTAATTTCATAAACTCGGAAAATCTTTTGAAAATAAAATTATTGAATATTCTATCGACAATATAACCAAACAAATCAAAAATGAACTTACTAACCTTTTTAGTTAGCCAGTACGATTAAAAGAATCGTGTACATTAGCAAAAATCAAACAAAAATTTAATATTCCGGTATTTTGCAAATAAAATTTACAAAACAGCAAACTACTTTCTGTATTGGTTTTTTCTGGGTGAAAAGTTTTATTAAGGTTTTTTCCTACCTTTTTCGGGGATTTACTACTCTCTGTTTCTCAATATTAGTTTTTGAAGAGAATTGCTCAGACAAATGTTTGTTTCTTCTGATTATTGCTTCATCGGAATTTATGGGAAAATCCTTGTTGGGACGGAAATTGACTGAAAATAGAGAACTTATAAAAAGACTAATGAAGGAATTAAAAAAAATGGAGATTCTAATGAATTGAAATGCTATCAAAACTTTAGTTTCCGCACTCTTTTTTCTTGTTCAGTTCTTTTTTGTTCTTATGCATTATATAACATGAACAGTACGAATTGATTTTTGTGATTTTATTTATTCATTTTTTTTTTTTGCATGAACTTTAACATTTGTATTTCATTCATTTGTTTGTTTCGTTTTTTGCATGAATTTTGTATATCATTTAAGAGGGGTCAAAAAATGACCATTTCGAATCAAAAAAGAATGAAATGGAAATTTAGTGATAAGCATAATTTTACATACCTGACTTGATACAGCCTTTGAAACTGTTATTCGAATTATCGAGAAATCGTTCCGTGCTGGTACTTGGTTCACGTGAATTTTTCCAGTGAATTGGTGATTGAAGTCTTTGTCGGCGTAATTCTTGATAGAAGCCATCACGTACAGATGAAAACATCAAATCAACGAGGTTTGTCCAAGCCTATATCAAATATTTAAAAAAGAACATGTTGGCCTCATATATTGACTTTTTATGAATAGTTAAAACAAATATCGCTTTTTTTAAATTTTAACGATATAAACAATAAAATGAAATTTGCAATTATATCGGTCAAATTTAATCAAACGATTGAAACTATTCATCAAATTCGATAGAATAAATTTATTTCTTTCTTTCAGTTTTTTATAATCAATTGAAAGAAAATAAATTTAAATCAATGTCCCGCGCACTTTTTTATTTTTATACAGTTTTTTAACTTTAATTTAACACATTATTTGCTGTACGAATGCATTTACTTTCCACTGCTGTAAATTTTACATTGAAAAATATCAACTTGCAGAATTTTATAAATGAAATTTGAATATTCAAACTTTAAAAGTATTTGTTGGTGTATGTGTGGTAGCTGTTTCATTTAAAAATGCACATTCCGTTGCAATCGCATTAGCTAATGTAGCGAAAAAATCTGGTTTAAAACCATTTAATCGTAAATTAACATGTTTTGAACCATAATTCATCGACAGCTCTCTCACCTAAAATTTTTATTTTTATTTGCATCAGAATAAAAATCAAATTATTGAGCTTAACTTTCAAAGTATTGTAAGTTAAATTGATCACTGAATCAGCAACCAAATGTATTGAAAAATCGATTAACGAAATCAGTACAAAGTATAAGAAGCAGTTTTCAAAAATCTTATCCTTTTCGCTATAACTTTTCAAATTTCTGGCTTTTCCAGTTTTAATTGCACTATCAATCAAAATGATTAATTTATGTACTGTGCGTTTGCTTAGCGAAGTAAACTTCAGTGTTTTTTTTTGCAAATAAAAAAAGTTAAGATTTTGAAATCTCTTGAAAACAATTATTTTTATCGTCTACTGGTGAATTATTAAATGATTGAATTAAGTTGTTACTTAGAAAAGATAAATTTATGAACTTATGAATAAATGCATACGTACTTTTCCGGCATCATCCATATTATTTATAACAGCTGATAAATAATCATTTAAAATGCTGATCAATGAATTAATTTGCTCCGGTGTAAGGTTATCTTTGAATGCTCTAAAATTTAAATGAAATACAGTAAAAAACGAATATATTCCTAGCTTAATTAATTTGATTGACTGAACTGATATCTTAAATGGCAATTGACAATATTGGTTATATTGATGGTTACAGTATCGATTTCACTGTTAAAAATGATACATGAAACATTAAAAATAAAATTATTTGCTTAATAAGTTATCAAATAATACTTAATTCGAAATTATATTTGGTTATTTAGTCAATTTATTTAAAATTGTTTCAGTTATTATTTTTTATTATTATTATTATTATTATTATTATTATTATTATTATTATTA